>CABFWB010001975.1:36237-56976 GCA_902151455.1 Timema bartmani
AAACTTCCTATAAATTATTTTTTACCCCCCCCCCCAAAAAAAATACAGTGTTAAATTTCATGTGAAATTTTCCCAAAATACCCACTTGGAAACAAATGGTTAAGGTAATTTTTTAAATATTTAAAGTTTTTGAAAAATCAGTCATCAGTTATGAGTTTATACCCCCCAAAAATTATACATTGTTATTTGACATACCACACAATTTCCATATAAATTTTTTAAACTAAATGGTAGAAGCTTTTTTTTTAGAAATATCTAAAATAATTATCAAAAATTTCCCCTCATTAAACTACTCTCCATAGAACTTTTGCCCAATAAAGATGAAGAGGACATATTTTACTTATAAATTCATCACTTTTCTTATATGCAAAGGCCTGACTTCTTGCAGTATGATGTTCCAAAAACAGAAATATTCCACAATTTGTAGGATTAATATTTTTCTGCAAGATTTCTCGTGTTTTCCCTGTTTCCAGGTAAAACTCTCATACACGTAATTAAGTTTTATGAACAATTATACGATAAGTCAGCTAACACCGATTGTCAAAGTGTGGAAAACATATTTGTATCTGAGCAAATTGAGAGATATTTTTGTAGCCTTCATAAAATGTCAAAATCCCTTAGTCTATGTGGTAAGAAAAGGATTGTTTAGTGAAAGTGCATGTGCATTCGCATTGAGGGATGAGATAAATATCAAATGGCTAAATTACACCACTACCTTTCATTGATAAATTGAATTACGTGTTTACAGTAATAAAGTGCATCACAGACGCATAGTGATAAAATGAATCGCATACCAAACAGTGATAAAACGTAGCACAGGTTAATAATACTGAAAAGATCACATATTTACAGTGATAAAACACAACACTGGCTAAAAATAATTAAAATTATCAGTTTAATAATAGAGAAATGCATCACAAGCTCACAGTGATAAAACGCAACACATGTTCTGAGTGATAGATCGCATCACAGTATTTTATTGATAAAACGCAACAAAGATTTATAGTCATCAAAATCATCACATACTAAAAATTATTAAACTTATCACAAGCTCACAGAGATAAAAGGTAGCATATAATCGAAACTGTGAATTTTAGTACAGTTCTACAGTGACTAAATGCATTACAGGCTCACAATGATGAAACGTAGCACAGGTTTACTCTGATTAAAGGACACGCAAGCTAAAAATTATGAAATATCAAAGGGTCACTGTGATGAAATGCATCATAGTTTCACAATGACCAGGATTGTGGTGATGGTGAGATCAAAATGATGGTTTGTACCTTATTCTTCGGGAAACATATTTTACATGGGATTAATCACTGTGGTTCTTACATGTTATCACAAAGCTAGTTTGAGTCACAAGTTCTTAAACCTACCTTTTCCTCACAGCCCTATATATTTAGAAGGGGCTACTGGAATAAACACGATTCTTAAGGACAAACATTTACACATTCTAATTTTTCTATGTAATACATAAATAAAGCTATGGTCTATACTTTCTTTGTCGATGAAATTTTGTTTTTAAGTCTTATTCAGATAGAAAATACTTTTTTTTGACAGTTACAAAAGTACAAAATAAAACATTTTTAATAGGCTATATACTAGCCAAGTAATACTATTACATCTTTTCCTTTTGCTTAATAGTATAAAACAACAAATGGAAATATTTATATTTTACAAAATCAAACTATTTACTCTATAGAGTGATTTTTGCATGGTTTGTAAGCAGACCTTGACAATCCATTCTATTGCTACTATTCCCTTTTTTTGTATGCAGATATAAATAGTATTAGTCCAACGACAAGTAATTGATTCTTAGGGCCAGTTTCATAGTCAAACTTAGCATGCCTAAAGTGTGAGTCGATACTAAATGCAGGACGACACCTACCTAGACCAAAATAGAATGGGCCAGTTTCGTATATGAAACTGGCCCATTCCATTCAATTTCAGGTAGGTGACGTCTTGTATTTAGTATAGCGCCGCACTTGAGGCGTACTAAATCTGACTATGAAACTGNGCCCATTCCATTCAATTTCAGGTAGGTGACGTCTTGTATTTAGTATAGCGCCGCACTTGAGGCGTACTAAATCTGACTATGAAACTGACCCTTATTATGAGTTCTTAGCCCTTTTGGAACCATTGCCACTAAAACAATACCATAATCAGGAAGAGGAAGAGTTTTTAAATCTCATCCCCAAAGCTTAGAGAAAAATATAATTAATACTGTTCTATTAATTTTTCAAGCTCTGTCATACTGAAGGAACCAAAATTAAGTACAATTTGTAGCTTTAACTCTGGGCCTGGATTCACTATCGGGAGTAAGTAGTTGCGCTGGTGCAAGTTTGAAAGATGTGTCCAAATTTTTATTCGCTAAAAGAATCAGACGAAATTTGAGAACAAAGTTGCAACTTTTATTTGCCACCACTCAATAGTAGGCGCAATGAATAAATCATGATTATCATTTTAATAAATTTAAATGGTGGCATATTATCGAAATGGCTTAAAATAGAATTAGTTAACTGTACTACAATATAGTAATAAAGAAATTAAAATAACATACACCTGTCAAACACAAAATTTGTTTCAATATCGATGGTGGTAATGGAGCAAATACTACATTTTATTGTTAAATTTTACATTCAAACAAGGCAATGACATTTCTTGCATTATTACAAAACAAAACGTCAAACCAAACCACGAACCGTGTCATATTTGTCTAGATCCAAAGAGATTTGTATTCCTCCAAGTTCAAAGACATCTCGTCACTAAATATGGCGGTTAGTATAGCTTTAAAATATGCTTAAAAGTTTATATATTATATGTTTTTTTAATGGAACTTAAGCTTTAAACTAATAATATAAATAAAATACTAAATAATGTTGTTTTTGTAAGGCACCCAGAAAGAGGCCGCTTCTAATTTCATTGCTAGTTTAAAAGCAAAATGTTTAGAAATCTTTTTATTTGCTGTTATTTTCACTAAATATTTAAAATAAAGTAGCTTTGACTTTGAAATTAAGTTCTTCACAAGGATTGGTCTAAAAGAGTGCAATTGATGATTTTTATGGTGACGTCACAACAATTTTTCCACCAGTTTGAGCCTTGTTTAGTGAATACGGAAATGGAGCAAATAGTAAGGCGTATTTTGGGGAGTATCTTGGGTGCAAAGTTGCGCCATTTCTATACTTGCGCTGGAGCAGAATTGCACTTGTTATTGAATCCAGGACCTGATCGTCAAGTAATTTATATGTTTTAGAGCTCTCAATACAATTTAATTTATTAACAGCAGGAAACACATTTTTCACTTTCGTTTAAGTTCAGAATGTTTCTTACCACACCCGATCTCTAACCACCATATGACTAAGCAGCTATGTTCTAACTGGAAATATATTTGGTAAATATACCACTAGGATTGTTAATTTAACGCAATGAGACAAAGTATCTTAGCAATATTGACCCTGGTATGGGACCGATGATATAATACTGTTTAATTCAAACAGTTGTATCGATTATCATATTAATAATATATAAGTTTATATAACTTCTTTGACACCCACCTAACAAAAACCCTTGCTTTGACAATCTTAATAAATACTCAATATTCATCAATTGTTTTGGCCTGTGGTAAATGGGGCTGTACCCCCAAAGAACCCTATTAGTTCCATTCAGTTAAGAAACTCTTGCACTTTATGTAATATGTGTACATATATTTTTATAATTTTTATTTTGTATTTTATATAATTATTGGATGTAGTACTAATATTATATAAATATATGGTACTTCTTCCCTTTTTAAATTCGTGATAGGGGTCTATACTAAATTTCTAAAGTGTCAATGTATGTATATTACAATATTGTTTATTTCTATATCATAGTTTCTTATGTAAATGCTAACATTTTTTATGGATGTGAAGCGTGGGTTTGTCAGGAAAAACACAAGGGCAAAGTGAGTGCGGTTGGAATGAGATGTCTAAGAAATATATGAGGAAGATCTCGTATAAACAGAGACAGTAATGAATGGGTTATGAAGGAATGAGGTTTTAAATGGAATCCAATAGGTCAATGTGAAGGAGGCATCTTACGTTGGTTTGGACATGTTGAGAGGATGAGTGTGGATTGAGTGACGAAACAAATGTATGAAGGTAGAGTGTATGAAGCAAAAGGAAGGGGTAGGCCGTATAAGACGTGGTGGCTAAGTGTGGTTGACGATTGTGTGAAAAAGAGAAACCTCAAGATTTTCAGGAATAAACATGCATTTGTATAACTCGGTGTTTCGATGTTTTTGAAGCGAAGGGAGTATGCAAGGACAGGGAAGTGCGGGGAAAGTTAGTGAGAATGGGTTAAGTACGGAGGTGTTTTTTTCTCTTAGTTTTGAGTAGTTTAATGCCTACCCCGTAAGGGAATGGTGGGATTATGTATGTACGTATGAATACATCTCTATATTGTTTTAATAACTTTGCTATCCTATTTTTACATTTAAAACGCCTGGATATTTACGCATAGGATATTGTTTGTTTGTAAACTTTTTAAATTTATCTTGTTTCTCTCTTCAATAAATATAAGCTTAGCAAGAATTGTTTATTTAAAAATTAAGGCTCATAGAAGCATTACTATTCTAAGTCATTTAATATACAAACAATTTTTTTCACATTAAACGTTAAGTTTAAACTGCATATTATATAATATAGTTTTACTGCTTCATAAACTACCCCATTTTTCCTCCTAAAAACTCCCTTGACCCACCAGTAGTTAGATATGAGTTAAATGTACGAACCATACTAATAATTAATTAGTTGGTTGATTTCACAACTCAATTTTCCAGGGTGTTTGGATATTTGTACACCCTTGATATAAGACTCTAAAAAAAAAAAAAAGAAATAAAAGTAAATCTCATCTCGTCGTGGGAGGAATGGTCTAGGTAGCACGCGGCTTGTGGCTGTCTTCAGACATTTCCTTACAGTAGGAAATGAGACCCAGGATTAAAAAAGCACAACGTAGCAGACGTAATGGGACGTGAACCATATTTCAGTAGCGAGACCTTTGGAGTTAAGAATGAGGTAGTGAGAGGGGGGATTCTGAAGTAGAAATAAAAAACAATGGTGGATGAAAAGAAGTGCATTGGGCTTTCAAACAAAGCTACGTGTTGCTAAAGAAAAAAAATACAACAAAAATATAACATTGGTTTTCCTAAGAGGAGGTGGCCGTAATTGAAACAGCTCATATTTAATATTGTACTTTATAAATAAACAAAAGTATTAGATTAAAATTAAATCCACAACAGTCTAATTTTGGGATATGTCCTAGAGGTAGTGTTGGCTACACGGATAATGTGGTGGAAAAGCTTTTGGTGGTTTTGTATTTATATACTGGGTGTTATTTCTCCCTTTGTGGTTTTTCCATTTTCTCAGCTTGTTTCAAAGCTATATCGAGATTGGTTTGGTGTGTTGGGACAATACATTCTCGGGTATTTTTCTAGAAACATGTTTCTTCATATTGTGCAAATGGTATTCTTGAAACAGTTAAAAATATCTATTTAAAACTAGAACAAATGACATGACATTATAAATTGCTCATGACTACGCAATACGTTACCATATTCTACTCAGCTATATTTTGATGGTTTATTTAGCAATGCGTTGTTCAGGTCATATGCATATGTAATAATTACGGTAATTATCGAGGGATGAGAAATGTTTAATTTAGATAAAGTTAACCTGAATTTGCGAGAAGGGAGATTGTAAAACTATTTAGACAACTTAATAAGTTCAACTGGGATTTGAACCCCAATCTCTTTATAAATGACAGTCTATTCTATTGAAAAAGTAATGCCTAAGACCATGTGGCCATTGCATTAGGTACTCAGATATAGTCTTTATTCACCTTTTGATGAGTGAATCATAACGATCCAGAGCATGGAATAATCCAAATAATTCAGTGGCAACAAACACGCCCACACAAATATATATTTATTATTATTTTCTTTCTTCGGAAATTTACCCACATTTTCTTTGTTAGAGATTGGTTAGCCCTTTAGGAAAACCACCATCAGTACATTGCACTGGAATTTAAACCCCATTCTCATATCCACCAATAAATCAAGACAATTAGACTACGTACCCGTCAACACAGTAATTATTTTTACGTCCAGTTTTAAAATATCGCATTCAATTTTTTCTCTCTCTTCAAAGCTTTGTGCTTAATATAGAGAATTTTTTGAATATTTATTTGACGTGTTCCCACCTCAAAAGGTATGAGATTTCTTTCCTCCTTTCTTTTCCGCTCGGCCGTTCAACCAACCGTCACCCTGAAAGAACAGTCGTCGTCTATCAATCATCCAATCTTCATCTCTTGTCTTTATTTCCTTGCATCATCCTTGTCTGACCAGAGAACCAATATTAGATTCCAGTTCATATCTTTACACCCTAAAATAAAACCAGCGGTACAAGACCGTAGAAAGTGCTGGCTGGCACACATAAACATAATTGTTCTTCTACGTCGATAAAGGCATTAGTCTCGTCTGGTCTGGTCTACGTGTAACGGGTGGGTCTAGGTTTTGTTCCAAAAGGATGTTTTTGGTAAGTTTTTTTTCCCTTTATTGTTTCCTTACTGTGTCTTAACTAGAATCCTTTCAACATTATTGTATAGCCTGGACGGGTATTATGACGTGTTTTAATGTAACATGCAAATGGCTATAACATATTATACTAAAGTATTCAGTTATTTATACCAAGCTTTAACTCTAACAGTTAATTTGAAAAGCTTTTTGGTCCACTCTAATTGATTTATGTTATAGGATGTAGTTCTGGAGCTCTTGATGTTAAAAAATCGTGTTAATTACTATAGACGGAAAACTCATTTATGAATATTTTATCAAAGCTAATAATTATGCTACAGCTTCTATTTTTTCTACCTCTTTTTACTACACAGCCAAACTTAATAAGTTGGTTTACGCTATTAATGTAGGAATAAGGAGGGAAATATATATAAGAGTTGTACAAAATTTGTATGGAGTAAGAGTTATAAGCCATTTAGTTACAATAAAAAATAACCTCTATAAATCATACTGGGATTGTAAATTCAAACTCCATATAAACTAAAAATAAAACTGAATTAGACTTAATTTAATGCTCGTAGCCATCGATGAAGGCAACATTTTATTTTATCAAACATATTCTTCATGGCTTAATTGAATCTTAATTTATTATGTTTAAAGCATAAACTCTTTAATTTGACAGTCTATGATGCATTTACTTTTTTCGTATTTTTTTAAGTGTGAGGGGTGGGTGGGGCTAACGAGCGAAGAAAGACGTTGCAGACATCCAAAAAAGTAGTTTAAAAAAAATTGTGATTTAAAAATTATGATTCATGCAAAAATGAAAATGAAAGGACTCAACATATCCCCCTATAGTTATATTTTAAAGAAAATCTCAAAAAAAGTTAAATGGGGCTATTTTTAACTACTTAACACGGTATATTTAGGAGCTTTGAGATTAAATGGTATAAATTAATAAAATAGATCTAAACTTCCTAGAAAAATTTAGAATATTTTTTTTTGCTACCATTGATAATTCTAAGATAGTTGACTATTTTTTGTGGTTTTGACACTTCAGAGCCACAGTTTTCATAATAAATTGCCGATAGTGTAAGTATTTAACGTATGTGGTGCTGTCTATATTTATAAATAATGTAAAAAAATAAATTGTACATAACATAAATGCATTGTAAACTTTCTTTGATACATAAAAAAAAATGTAAATTACGTTTTGATAGTAATAAACGTTAAAGTTTGGAACATCTGCGTACGAAACAAGTCTTATTGTTTCATCCTTCTTTGAAGCAGTTTGTCGAGACAAGTAAAATGATGGCAGGGGTGAGGGGAATGATGTTTTGACAAACACAATGGTAACATATCATTAGCAGTGACAGGTAGTCAATGATTACGCCACCTGTATGACAGGCAAAGTGATTTACACAACCTTGTCCTCCTCTCTTTTCCTCCTTTCCTCCTTTCCTCCTTTCCTCCTCTTCCAAGTGAGCCCTAGATGAGATAAGCGAGCGCTCAGAACAAAGAGAAAGGATTGGTTTCCATATTATGCCAGAAGTTTCATATTATGTATTCCATATATGTCCCCGTTTCATACAATTTATTTTAGTACTACGATGGTTTGGTTTAATCCGAAAGCTTTGCAGTTCCGTAGTAATTTGAAATTCAAAAATATATAAGCTTGCCTTGTATTATTATAATTTTGTAAATATTTGAGAAATTTAATTATTTTTTCCTTATCTCGTTCTCTTTCTTAAATATAGAATCACAATTTTTGTTTAATTTTATCTTTTTTTTTTTTCCAAATTAGGTTTGGATGTTTGTTCTATTATTTTATTTCTTGGTTTTAAGATTCCACAAAATCACAGAAGCTGTAACAATTTTGTCTCGCTCAATACTCGTAAATGTAACATAGCAAACTGGTTTTTTATCCTGCGAAAATTACTTCTCATCCCGCTAAACGTTTGATTATAAAGTAGGGGTGTAAGGGTTTCAGAGGAAATAAAAAAGATAAATAAGAAAACCATCCAGAGAAAATATGTCACCTTGGGTGGGATTCAAAGCCACACTTTCTTGTCACCCAAAATCCAATCTATTTTCAGATTTAAACTTTAGATAATGTGACCATTGTTAAAAGTCAGTAGCAGATAAACAAGTAGAACGTCAATCACCTATTTCTAAACTAATGAAATATTTATAAAACATAACACTCTAACTTTCAACTTAATTAAATATATATATATCTAAAAAGTGACTCCTGAAATGGGAAATCACACCCGTGACCTTAAGATTATCATGGCTATTCCCTTATCGCTGAGTTAGCCAGGATTCGTCTTGTGCTCAAGATAGTACTTCTATCATAGTTTGAGTCAAAGTCTGCGGTTGACTTGTGATTTCATTGGCTCCTAAGGCGGATCCAGGCAACTGGGTGCTGCCAACCGGGCGTAGCCAATTGGGCGCTGGCAAGACTGGGCACCAAGACAACTGGGTACCAGTGTAGAAACGTGATGATTTTTTCTATATAAATACTCATTTTTGGAGTTGCTTACAAAAAATTATGACAGGGGAGCCTTAATTTGTTTGTATTTATAAAGTTAGAGCGGCCTTAAAAATGTGTTATTTAATTATAAAAAATAATGAAAAATGTGTGTTTTAACTGTAAAAAAAGAAAGTTAGGTTAGGTTAGGTAAGGTTAGGTTAGTTTAAGTATTTTTCATATTTTTTGTATTTGTTTAATTTAAAAAAAAAAAAAATATCAAATAGTTTAACTTTATAAATACAAACTAATTAAGGTTCCTATGTTATGATTTTTTTAAACAACTCCATAAGTGAATACTTACATACAAAACAATCATAGCGTTTTTACAGTGGCGCCCAGTTCTCTTGGCGCCCGGTCTTGCCAGCACCCAGTTGGCTGCGCTCGGTTGACGGCGCCCATTTGTCCTAGACCGCTCCAAAAGCTATTATTGAATCACAGTCACTGATGACTTAGGGTCGTCCATTATGACTCTCACTTATGCTATGAGGGAAAAATTACCTCGATCACGGAACGATTCCTGGATATTCTTCGTGGTAGATAGTTGGTACTCTAAACCAAAGGTCCCGCGTACGATTTAAGTATCCTGGTCACCGGCCCCATGGTGTAGTGGTCAGATCACTTCGCTATGAGCCTAGGTGTCCCGGGTTCAATTCCTGGTTGGAACCTTAGGTATTTTTCCCGAAAGAGGAATTACCCCATTGGTCACCATTGGTCGACTAGGGTTAAGTTAAGTTTAAGGGTTTCTAATGGTTCCACACTCTCATACTTACTTTCACCATCATCTCATCTCATCGGGACATAGATAAAGCCTACACAGAAAGGATGTACGATTAGTACATTTGGGCGTCCCCAGGGCCAACGGTACATTTATAATGGCTAAGCTTTCCACAATATGGGATACGAGTGATGTAGCTTATACGCGCATTATTATTACACTGTCCTGGTTTAGTTTTTGAATTAAATATCTATGAGCAATATGTCTACAGAAACTGTTGTGTCCGTAACCAAAGTAAATCTCCAAATTCAGTTAAACATTAAACCTATACTCATATACAAAAAATCAATTATATTAATTTAATTGAACTTATTTTCACTTAAATAACTAGAAACTGAGAAACCAAGGAATATATACAGTTTTCAGTTCTTGATTAAATAACCAAATTGTTCAGGTTTAAAAAAAACGACCCAACCCATCTCTAATCTAAACTCAGTTTTTTTTAGCACGGCGTCTTACTACCAGTTCGGGTTGTACGCCTATTTACTATTGGTTTTAGGGATTAGGAAAGTAATATGTATAGGAGGTGTACCCGCATTTGCGTGAAGGGAGAGTAGAAAACTCTTTTAGGAAAAACCTCCTTCAATACACAGGACCGAGATTCAAACCTTGATCTCCCCGTCATCGTCAGTCTATTCTACTGCAAGAGTAGTGCGTTAGAACATGTGGCAACTGAAGTAGGTAAATTAAGTTAATCTGTTAAAAATAATTAAAATCCCTATGGCTACATTGTAGTAGCCTTTGGTAAATCCGTATACATTTTGATTTCTTCATTCCCAAAAACAAATTTCACCAATAGAGATTAAACGCTCTTTCATTTTTCAGTATAAAAATTGAGTGAATAATTTTTTTTTAAATCTTTGTCTTCTCACCACCTATAAAGCCAAATGAATGTCGCAAAAGGTTTATTTTTTCTAAGTTTTTTTTTTCGGTTTTCTTTTCTTAGATAAATCCTCTTAGTTGGTAGCTCTTCTAAAAAGGATCGGACGATGGAAGAAGAGAATGGTGATAGAGAGTGGTAGGTAGGGCTTAGGACAGCTTCATCAGACAGCTCTTAGCTCCCGCAAGACTCGCTGACATTGTGGAGGAACCGTACAAGTCCACCACAAAGACCTGGTACCAGGTACATCAAACCTTGTTTAGGTGTCTATTTTGGGGTGATGGTTGGAGACACTCAGGGTGTAGAGCAGGAAATATAAGAAATGGACCTGATAACGAATGTAAGCTATAAAACACAAGGTCAATTTAAAAAAATAGCCAAGTTTACTTTTTAACAATTTAGCGATCACAAATGATTGATTCTACGTAAAATAAAAACCACATGTTGAGTTTAAAAACAATAACTATCTAGTTTTTGGTGTTAAACGTATAATTTGAACAATATACTAGAAAATATTGATGATTATCGTAAGTTTTATCTTTGATTCCTCTCAGAAGGTATCCGGTTGAAATACTGATCTCTTAAAACCGACATACAAGAATAATTCACAACTGTCTATTCAACTATTGATATTATTAATTAATCAGCCCCAATTATAACTAAGTATGTCTAATCAGCTATTTTTATGATATATTAGCAGGTGTATCCATTCTTCGTATGGGTAGTATATAAGGCGGCTTTTGTATTTTCAAGTAACCACGGGTAAAAGTGGTCAAATCTCAAATTTTGTCTAAATATAGGCCCTTTACTGATTTAAATTGTGTTAGATAACGTGAAAAGTAAGCTGATTAAAACACAATGTCAAAGTAAAGATATAATCAGCACATGTTTTAAAAGTTGACGATTATTTTGAAGATTATGTTGTAACTTCTCTATGAACAATATTTGACCTCTTGCTTATTGATGCTATTAAATATAAATAAGAGTGGCACAGAATAAATAATTAGTAATTACAGTTTTAAAGTAAATTTAAGTTACAAATAACTGTAAGAGTGTACAGTTTAAATATATGATTATTGATTTTTAACGTTTCTGGCCTAACTCTATTATTTATTTTAAATCTACCATATTACATATTAATTTATTTTACTTTACTAGACTTTGATAGTTATAGACTTTCATAGGACCAATCAACAAGCCAAATTTTAGATTTCTATCGAATTAGAATGTTCCATATTTTGCTGCACTATTTAATATAATTTCTGCTCTTACATTAATAAAATAACTATAACAATCTCAAACCAAATTCGTAAATCAATTCAATTTTTTCTAAAATCTTTAAAATTAAACATTTATCAGCCCATAAACTGTGTGCACAAATGAACACATTCCATAGAAAACTGAATATTTAACAAAGAAATATAATTAGATAAATAAAAATAAATTAATATACATAGTTACTAAAATATATTTGATAAGAGAACGTCAGAGTTTAACAAAGAGCATAAATTAAATAATAGGTTGTTAAAGAAACAGATTTATACCTGAAATTACCGGCAAAAATTCCATTTTCTATCACAAAAAAAGTTTTTTTCTAATAGTTTGTGAAATGATTAGCCTTTTATTTTTTTTATCTTAAATTCATATTTAAAATTTAATAATTTTTTATATGTCGAGGCCCATATAGATGATAGTAAATATTACAATTTTCCACTATACTGTGAAGTGGTTTTCTTTTTGTATTAGTTTTTGAAGTTTTAGCTCTCCCCCCTCCCTTATTTTACAAATCCTAGTTATACAATAAATAAAAATTCATATTTTTCTTATTATCTAGAGTAGTCTCATTTCTATTCCATTTTTCCTTCACTTTTTGCTTCTAAAATCAGAAATCTGGTAGAGAAACAGTTTTTTAATGGAAGGTTTGATTTCTAAAAGTTAAAATTTTAGAATGACATTTTTACTCAAGCGCTCTATTTTTAGTGACACTTAAACCAAAGTTTATAATTCATAGTAAGCAAAATTGTTTACATAATTATATTAAAATTAAGTGAATTGGAACAAATTAATTGAGTTCACAGTAGCCGGATGTTCAATACAACCAGTAGTCCTGCTGTCATGGGTTTGAGGATAGAAATATATGTTATGTAAATGTTAAAAATATATCCTATGTCAGATACTCAAGTTTCCTTGAGTACATATGCTAGGCTATTCTCATTCTATATTTTCTAATTTTGGAGCTATCCACCTATCTAATCACGTGATTAAAGGCATCAAACTCACAATATAATATAAAGGTAAATATTATAATTCAAGGAATTACATTGCAATATTTTCTCATGCACGTAAGTCTATGCCAAATATAAACATTTTTATTTTGTTCTAGTGTTAACTCAAGTAATGTTCAAGTGATGACAGGTGTCAGGCTTACAAAAGTATATATAATGGATAATCTCTGAATTTAACAATCCTAGGTTTTCTATGATAAGAATACAAAAAAAAAAGCCCTCACAAGCCAAAGCCGTTATGGTGTTAATATAGGTAAGAGTATAAACTAAATAAATAAAACTGTGGTGAAAATCTCTAGGCATACTTAATTTCCTTTGCAAAATTTATTGGTCTTGAAGTTACATTGCTATCACATAGTACATAAGATTTTATTTAATTATTTCCTTGTTATTATCTGGAGTTTAAGCTGCCTTTTAATGGGATGATTCAGATATTTTTCTGAATGATTATCTATGTAAATGAAATGTAGATGTAGTTAAATTATAAAGTTTAGGGTTGAATATGAGTAAATTTAATTAGTTAAAGAAAAATTATTTTCCTACTTATGTGAATATAAAACAGTCAACAGAAAATATAACTTATCTTTAGATTTAAGATTTAAATGTATTCTGTTAATACTTTTTGGATTGCAGTCTATTTTTGCTATCAAGTAAGACATCAGAATGAACTAGACATTCAATAGTAAAATACAAATAACGATCACTATTGATCACAGAAAATTGTAAAAAGACAACAATTTTACTCGATATTAATAACATGTTTATAGCTTAAGCCTGTATGCTGGATGGACATCCAAGTCATATCCATGTGAAATATAAACACAATCGTTTCAGTAGTTTGGGCGTTACTGAGCCACAAAATTAAGGACCACATTTCATTTTTATATATCAGTACAAAGTAGAGTAATAACATAGGACACACATTTAAAGAATAAGTTATCATTAGCTCTCAAGCGCTTATATCTTATTCGAGTGTCCGCCCCCCACATACAGAGTATGTTTATACCACACGTGTATAGGAGACATAGTCTTTCAAAGGTAGTTGAGCCTATAATAATAATAATAATAATAATAATAATAATAATAATAATAATAATAATAATAATAATAATAATAATAATTATTATTATTATTATTATTATTATTATTATTATTATTATTATTATTATTATTATTATTATTAAGGACCCTTTATCAATAGCAATATTTCATTAGCTTGGATATGATTGTGAGGTATAAATATTAAAATATGATGCAAAATTCATTTTATAATGGTTTTATTAAATTGTCGATCAAAAATTATTTTTAAAACAACATATGTCATAGTTTTTTTTTCAAAAATACCATTTGATTACATAATTATATCGGAAATGTGGCTCAATGGGTTTCAGCTACTATAATAATTGATGCCATTAAAGTGCAATAGATTTGTAATCCTGAGAAATGTATTAAACTGTATTAATTATCAGAATTTGCTTATAGCTTTATGTAATCCTTTTAAATAAGCTAGGTTGATGAATAAAAGGGTTATTGTTGGCTCAATCTAATGAGTATAAATCGAGGGGCGGAATTAATATTTTACCCTGACATCACTCTCTCATTAATCGCAATTGTTGAGAAAGCCACTGGGATGGATCACATCTCAAACCACCTTCACGTCAATAAACAATTACATTGTGTAGAAAAACAGTGAAATGTGTCACTTAAAGCTTCCTCTAATGAAGTACACCGAGTCTTGATTCTAACCCTGACCTCACCGTCCCTGACTAACCACACTAGGATATTTTATACCTCTAGAACACGTTTTTATGGATGAGGATTATAGCTTTTCGGTCTAGCATCGACTCTCAGCGCAGTATACTTAAATATATCCCCGTGTCCAAATGCTACATTCTAGCCTGCTCTACCAGCCCCCATGTACAAATGTTTTACTCTAACAAACTTTATTAACCTCCATGTCCATATGTTATATTATAGCCAACTATATTAATCCTCAGGTCCAAATGTAATAGTCTAACCAAACTCTATTAACCTCAGTGTCCAAATGTTATATTATAACCAACTATATTAGTCCTCAGGTCCAAATGTAATAGTCTAACCAAACTCTATTAACCTCGGTGTCCAAATGTTATATTATAACCAACTATATTAGTCCTCAGGTCCAAATGTAATAGTCTAACCAAACTCTATTAACCTCGGTGTCCAAATGTTATATTATAACCAACTATATTAGTCCTCAGGTCCAAATGTAATAGTCTAACCAAACTCTATTAACCTCGGTGTCCAAATGTTATATTATAACCAACTATATTAGTCCTCAGGTCCAAATGTAATAGTCTAACCAAACTCTATTAACCTCGGTGTCCAAATGTTATATTATAACCAACTATATTAGTCCTCAGGTCCAAATGTAATAGTCTAACCAAACTCTATTAACCTCGGTGTCCAAATGTTATATTCTAGCCAACCCATAAAGACCACTGCGTACAAATGCTATAGTCTAACTAAACTCTATTAACCTCGGTGTCCAAATGTTATATTCTGGCCAACCCATAAAGACCACTGCGTACAAATGCTATAGTCTAACTAAACTCTACTAACCTCGGTGTCCAAATGTTATATTCTAGCCAACCCATAAAGACCACTGCGTACAAATGCTATAGTCTAACTAAACTCTATTGACCCCCGGTTCCAAATGTTATATTCTAACTAGAGCTGGGCCGATAAGCCCTTTTGCAGATATTGCCGATGCCAATATTTTGTTGCCGATATTGCCGGTAGCCAATGCCGATTTTTTTTTTGTAATATTAAAAAAGTGTAGAGTAATATTATTTAAAAACAAGAACTATCTGATTTTGCATCTTTTACACTTTTTATGATATTATTGAATAAAAGTTTAGATTAAAGTTTTAGACGTTGAAGTTGGTTGGATATATTTAATTTTAGTGCTAGGCCTACTGCACTGTCATAATAAACAAGAATTTACATAATTACAAATAAATTATAATACCAATACCAAAAAATAAATCAAGAACAAGCACAACTTTAATATTGTACATGTAAGGAGAACTCATCTAGTTTGTTTTTAAATGAAGGCCACCTATACATAAGAAAATATTTTTGACCTGTCATATTGAACAATTAGCTTCGAAAATAACCAAAACCAAAATAGAAAAATTGCCACTAAAGCCATTCATAGGTATTTTTCATTGAACTACAGATAAAAATATTCACAGGCAGTGGAAAGCTGCAGCTAGTCCCTAGAGTACGTAGTAGAAGAATAATGATACGTTATCTTGGAGGTATTTGTTGTTTTTGCTGTGTGAATACGCTACAGTTACGTAAATAAAATATAGTTTAATTAATTCAGCCAACGGAAAAAATAGGGAATATATAAAATATAAATAACTTAAATCCAAATCCAAAACTAAAATTATTTAAATAGAAAGCAAAATGATTTGCGTATGCGTGGGCCTCGGCGCATACTGAAAGATATAGGAAATATTTCATATTAGGTTGGTATACAGCTTGTATTCAATTAGAAATACGTTACTTATAGCCATAATATGATATAATTTTAATTTTATATAAATACACAGATAATAAATTCATACTGGTCCACCTAATGTTGTTTTTGATAGTGTTTAGCTTTGCTACTTGAGGACATCTTTTTCTCTAAAATATTTATCAAGTATTTCATAATTTAAAATAAGCCTTAAGGTAAATAAAATGTAATAGTTTATTTTGTTTATAATATTGGTTTTGCTTCTCATTACAAAATAAAATGTACAATGCATAATTAAATAATTTGTGTCTACAAACAAGAGACTGGATTTAATTTTTATAAACTATGAATTACATTTTTATAACTTTAGAATTTTAAATATATCTATAGATTTTGAATTATTGGCGTAAAATATCTGCCTGATAAAAAAACAATTAATCTTGGTTGATTGTGACAATATCAGCCGATAAATCGGATCGGTTATTGACATCGGCCCAGCCCTAGTTCTAAATAAATCGATTGACCCCCGGGTTCAAATGTTATATTCTAACCAAATCTACTTACCCCCGGGTCCAATTGTTATATTCTAAACAAATCTATTAACCCCCAGGTCCAGATGTTATATTATAACCAAACTCTATTGACCCCCGGGTTCAAATATTATATTATAACCAAATCTACCTACCCCCGGGTCCAATTGTTATATTCTAAACAAATCTATTAACCGCCGGGTCCAGATGTTATATTATAACCAAACTCTATTGACCCCCGGGTTCAAATGTTATATTCTAACCAAATCTACTTACCCCCGAGTCCAATTGTTATATTCTAAACAAATCCATTAACCCCCGGCTCCAGATGTTATATTATAACCAAACTCTATTGACCCCCGGGTTCAAATGTTATATTATAACCAAACTCTATTGACCCCCGGGTTCAAATGTTATATTATAACCAAACTATATTAGTCACCATGTACAAATGGTTTAGTATAACCAAACTCTATTAACCATGGTGTCCAAATGTTATATATTCTAATCAAAGTGTATTGAACCCCAGGTACAAATGCTATATTCTAACCAAATCTATTGACCTCCGGGTCCAAATGCTATATTATAGCTAAACTTTATCTACAATATACATTAAAATGAGGCATATACCTAAAGCTACATTGTAGCTATTAAAAACTTTTATTATAAAATCTATGTTTTCATAACCTAGAAAACATTTTATTTTGGAGCTATAGCTTTTGATATGATCCTATTTATATTTCACCCAAAACCAGTTCATTAAAAGATAATGAATGACTATCGCATTCGAATAAATGATTTAATTTATAATTGATCTGAGGCCTTTTTAATTCTATCCTACCAATGTTATCGGGATTTTAAAAGAATAATAGTATAATATAAAAGAAGTGTAATTTAGATCTGCATTATCAAAAATTTAGACTTATCAGTCATATAATAGTTTCAGTTTTCTCACTAAATTATTATAATATAATTCGTACTATATTTTACTTGTATAGACTTACTGTTTCTAAGTATTTATATTGTGTTTATTGTTAATTACCATAGTAGTTTGTTCTTATGGTCCGTTATGCTTCCTGCATTGCACTAAACGGCCCTAGCGTGATGTAAGGTCGGTTCACACTCATCCGTTATCATACAATTAATCCAATATCAACTTTCAGGTCAATACCATGAGACAAATTCTTTAGAAAACCTATAGATAAATCAAACCACTCCCTTAATTTCCCCTACACCTCATTGTAAAAGGTACCGAAGTTCAAAGAGAAGATGATCAGCTGATTTTTAGAAGTGCTTAGCATCAGTATAAAGTGGTCGTTCAGAGAATATATATATACAAAAACACTCGGAAGAGTGGCTGCGTTCAACCACAAATTGGAATCCAAGGGACCCAACCACGTGAAGAAAAGAATATATTAGAGCATGCACGGAACAGCCAAATATATACAACCCTACAAGCTGTGAACGTTAGGAGTCTTTCCCCTTCTTGAGAAAGAAATAAGGTATGAGAGGGTGCAGGGAAGGTAGGGTGAATAGCGATATCAAAAGGACAGGAGAGAGAAAGAGAAGGATGGAGGAGTTTGGGGAGAAGGAAAGCAAAGTGAAAACTTAGAATATAAAGTAGATGTGCCTGAAGGGAATGGTTAGGAAATAGAGAAAAAAACTAGAAAGAGGAAGGAGAGAAAAAAATTGCAAGAAAGAATAAACTAGGGTTGTAAAAAAAAAAGTAAAACAGGGCCAAATACAGTTAAAGTTGTGTGAGTGGTAAAGAAGGGAAACGTTCTTGTATGTTAAACGGCCAAGAGATGGTTTATATGCTTTGTGCTACCAGGGTTGTGATGGGGAGGAGGATGGGTAGGGATGTTAGTTATGGGAGGAGGAGGAGAGAGGTAGGGTGAACGAGTACACAAAAGTTTATATGATGTAAATCCTTTCTCGATTGTATCGGTGTGTAGGAAGATAGGTATAAACGTGAAAAAGGAGGTGTCCGTGGGGAAATAGAATAGAAAAAAAATGGGTCAAGGGAGGGACGTATAGTTCAGTGGTGCCCCCGGGGGAAGGGGAAGGGGTGGAATCATGGAATGGGAAAGTTGCCATCCCCCTCCCCAAAGACCCAAATAATTTTAATAAATATATAAAATACATCAAGTTAAACAATAAAATCGATCATTGAAGAAGTTATAGTGAATTTAATCTACATTTTTTAGTCAAATCAGCAACTTCAAAAATTTGCAAAGGAAAAATCACTCCAAATAGCTTCTAGATATATATATATTTTTAAATTTGTCAAGAGAAGACCGCTTAAAATACCTTCTAGAACCATCTAATTTTAAAATATTTGCCAAGTGAATACCATTCCAAATAGCTTCTAAAGGCATACAGATTTCAAAAATTTCCTAAGGACTGACCCCTCCAAATATCTTCTAGGTTCATCCAATTTAAAAAAAAAATTAATGGCGATGGTCCTGATACTCCCATTCGGGTTGGAGGAAAAAACTCTTTAAAAAAACCTTTATTTTGCTTCCCACCCTCTTTAACCCACTACCACTCTCCTCTGAGAATTTGAAAATTAATTCTCGCTACAACCTTGATTGTTTGCCTCCAGCCCCCAGCCTCCCAGTAGATTTCTGTTTGCGCCACTGGTATAGTTTGTACAGTAAACATATGAGAAAGGAGAAACTCCACAGATCTATTCACCAAAAACATGGATCAAAATAACTAGAATTTTTATTTTTCAAACTGTTATGTTTATAAAGGAGAAATAAAAGTAGTTATGTGGTAGGCCCAAAATTACTCTCAAAATCATACTAAATGGAACCAAAGACCTTATATCAGTGTTAGATTTAATATTTAGCAAAATATATTGATATTTTATTTGAATATACAACCTTCGTTAGTCGAAATATATAAGTAAATTTAATTTTTACTTGTATTTAATTTCTTAATGTATCCTACACAATATAATGTATGCTATCAGCTTTACAATCGTCCTAAATCTATTTTGTTACTTGTAAAAATCAAAGTTTACTGAAAATCATGGAGATAGTTAAGACGTGTTGTTAATTTTGTGCAAAAATTCAGCTCAATACCTTAATTTTTAGAGACATTAAAAAATAGTTTAATAAAGGGATTTTTGCGTTCACACTTTCACCCATTAACGTTGGCTATCTGAAAACTTGTTGACGTTAGTTAACCACAAATTTCTTATGAATTACCATGTCTGAAAGTTATAAAAATTACTATATCTACTTTCACCTATTCATACGTGAAGCAATGTGACCTCTAAATCTCAATTTTAATACACACTTATTTTTTAAAAGATAACACAAATAATATAGTGAATTTCTAAACATTTTTACCGCAAAATCATGTTTGAATTTTCTAAATGATGCTTCAAACGTTTATTCGTAGGAATATATAGCTTGTACAATGGTAATAATTAATATTTGTACAGAATTCGAGTGCAGATCCTGTTTAGTATAGCTACCATCGTAATAAAGTTGGAGTTGTATGCACATTAAATGTTAATTTAAATATAATGTGGCCCCATTTATAAATTTAAGTATTTTTTCAAGCACCACGCCCTACTACCCGTTTGGGTTATACGCTTTTGTGATATATTTCCACTGGTTTTAGAGATTAGGAAGGTCATATTAAAGGAATTGTACCCGTATTTGCGTA
>CABFWB010001975.1:58815-88801 GCA_902151455.1 Timema bartmani
AAAAAAAAAAAAAGAAAGGATTGAAATGAGGTTCGCGTCACCTAAAAGAAAACAGTATGTTCTATATGGTCCTAGCTTAGTTCTAGCTGTACTCGTCATAGTATACCAAAAGTAGACGCAAACAAATTAATACAAAAAATTATTTAACAATTTTCTCATATTTTCACAATAATATTAACTAAACACATTCAAGAAACTATTAGTTCCAACATGTGTTCTTCTAGACGTAGACGTAGCAGGTCAATGAAAGCCTCCCTCCTCCTGACAGTCCACGCAGCAATCTGGAATCCCTCCCTCCCTCCCTCAAACCCTACTAATCGTGCTGAGGAATTCTGCCTCTGTACCCTCCTTGTAACGTTATTGTGTTGTATCGGGAGATATGGCAACAGTGCTCGTGTCTCAAAACATTCCTCGAGGGGGTTGTCATTACTAATGAAATCTTATTCAGAATGAGGAAATGGAGGATAGAGCTGGTTGGGTAGGGATGTTGGAAGGGGGGAGGTATTAGGGTAACGTCAAGTAAGAGGTAGCTAGCTACCAGGCTTGGGGAAAATAACCTTACAACCTCCTTGTCTTGCTTAGCTCCTAATCACTGTGTAGCAAGACGGAAGGAGTAGACGCACAGTGTTGTTAGTAGAGGGGAGAGAGAGAGAGAAAGAGAGAGAGAGAGAGAGAAAGGGGATGGCAGACAGGAAGGGTTTAGTAGAGGGGGAAGGGGATCTGAGTGGCGGAGTGAAGGTATCACTCCCGGAGCCCTTGGAGCTCCCAGGGCCCAAGTAATTACCGGAGTCGGTAGCAGTCAGGATGGTTCGAGGCTAGAAAACGAGTTGTTGAGGACGGGGAGGAAGGGCCTGTGAGGGAAGGGATGTTGATGGAGGAAACAGGAGAAACGAAGGAAGACAATAGGTTCAGAGACGGGATGATGTTCTAAAAGTGATGGCGGTTTATGTTTTGTCTTTCCTCCTTTTTGTGTAGTCTATCTGCAGTGATTCAAACAAGTCTGAATGATTCTCCCATTTTCTTTTGTGCTTGTCATTTACACGGGTGTTTCTTTTTAAAGAAATGTAATAACTGAACGGGAAGGAGAATATATCGATGTAATTTTTCATTTAATTAAAAGGTATCTTTAACTTAAAACAACATTTATATGGCCTACTTAAGATGTACATCTTCGTTTAACTATTTAAATTACGATATTATTTTTTATAGATTTTACATTTTTTTATTGGTGTAAAAATATTCAATTTGTTAGAAAAAATAAGATCATTAAATTAACTTACACCTAAAATTTTGGTTTCACAATTTTTAATAACCCAATTAAATTTATTAATAGATCCATTGAAAATATTATATGGTTTCGTAAGGTAATCGATATTTAACCAATACTTTACGACTGTGATAGCTAAATATATAATAATCATATAATAGGATGTGAAAAAACTAAAAGTATTTTAATAATAAGCTTATATAAGTGGTTTTAATATTAAAACCAGCTGAATTACTAGTCATGTATGAAACGAATCATCGATGCCAACCCTACTTTGACCGGCCCCGAGGTATAGTGGTCAGTGCAAACAGAGGTCCTGGGTTCGATACCCAGCTGGTCCCTTTGGAAGTTCTTTCACTAGGGAATTCATCCCAATGGTAATCAGGGTTTGGTTATTAAGGCTCAAGTTAGGTTAAAACTCACCCTGGTTCCACAACATCACAATAACTCTAGTCACATCACCTCATTGCAGGTACGACGTGTAGGCGACCTCCTATGGTATACCCTGGGCAACACTCTGTATCAAAAAAGAGGCCAATAGTCTACACGTGAGGATTTTAAAGTCCCTCCTGGTTAAATGGACCATACAATAAGAAAAAACTTTCTTTGAAAACAGCAACCAAGCGGCTTTTATCTTAATATTTTAGGTATGCTCAAACGATCTAATTAAGGTATATTGTAAGCACACGCTACGCAATCTCACCATACGTCTTAGGTTCATATCCTGACTGGCTCAAATATATGCTTTGATAGTTCTCGATACGTGTGCGTTACCACTTATTCGTGGGTGTTAGACTCAATTGTCGGCTGCCAGGCAGGTAAAGTATGTGGCCTACATACGCTAAAATTAGATTATTACTGCATATCCATGAATATTGGCAGGAAATGAGAATAATATTTATTAATAAGTTGATTATTGAGATACTTAATTTGATTAATCTGTGAAGAACAACAACTATTACTATCATATCTTTATACCGAGACTAAATTGGTTTGCCTGACAGAGTGGTTAAGTCATCTCCGTAATCTTTGACTGCCTAAAAGAAAGCCTGAGTGCTTCATGCTCCTCCGTATTGATCGACTGCCTAAAAAAAGCGAGTTTCCTTCCCCAGAGAATCTCACGGGATTTCACTATCATTACGTGGGGCTCCGGAAAGGATGCACAAATAGCAAGTCAGCCCTGGACACTTTCTATTTTTTTAAAAAGGAATTGTGTCAAAGGATGTACTTTGCATTTAAAACACTCATTCATCCCGGTGGGGGGGTAGGTATTTTTTGACAGGGACTACCTTTAAGTTTAAAGATATCTGAATTTCTTATGTCAGGGTAATAAACCATTAACTAAATAAATATATTCTTCCCATTACATTTTGAAATTGTAAAAAGCCGCTTAGCTATCTTATTCTGGGGAATAGAATGCTGAGATGTTGTTAGTAATTATATTTTTAGCCCCACGTCTTACTACCAGTTCAGGTTACACGTCTAGGTACTAATTACGCTAATGGCTTAGGGATTAGGAAGGTTTAATTGAGGGGAAGTTCACCCGCATTTGCGTGGAAGTAGAGTGGAAAACCGTTTAGGTAAAACCATCCTCAGTGCACTTTACCAGGATAAAACCCCGATATCCCCGACTTCAGCATTCTAGTCCAACACGAGAATAGTGCGTTAGACCACGCGGCCACCTAAGAGGGTAATAAATATATTATACTACAATATTATTAATTTAAGGTAATATATTATATTGTAAAGATTCAAAGGAAAGCCAATCTCAAGCTCTCTGCTTGATATTCTAATACAGAGCAATCGATTGTCTTACAAAACTAGATTATAAAATATACAGACTTTAATTTGTTGGATTGGAATAAGGCTAAGTTCAGACGAGCAGTAAGTGTTACTTGAATTGAGTGACAAATTACGCTGGAATAATGGAGCCAGTGAATTAAACTGTATCGGACCAGACAGGGAAGTAAATATCGCTTGGTAAGTGGTAGAGTTTTCAAGGTCATGTCGCTGCCTGAAAGAGCCGTGACAGAATAGACTAAGACTTCCCACTCCTTCTGATGAAGGGGGCCCGAATTTCAGGTGGGTTTATTAAGGTTGGTTTATTCTAAAAGATTTCCCACTCTCTTACTACGCAAATACGGATATATTACTTCTCAAATGCTTCCTTTCTCATCCCTAATCTGTTAGAGTAGTTATCATATGCGTATAGCATGAACAGATATTAAGACACACTGATTAAAAAAAAGAAAATTGTTCCCTGAACTCGAGAATCTGACCCGAGACCTTTGGCTTAGCGCCCTAATGTTCCACCACTAAGCTATCCAGGGATCGTCCCATACTCAGGGTCATTCTCAACGCATATTTTAAAGCATAGTATGTGATGGACGTGTGGGATATTAATCGGCTACTAAAAGCTATCATCGATATCACAACGACCGGCGACTCATTTATGTGTCTATGCTGCCAATAGTACTACTATCCGGTGACTGGCATATCACTAATAGCTCTTAGTAGCCAAATATCTTCACACGTCCATCACAGACTCTGCCTTAAAATATGATTGAAGAATTACCCTGAGTAAGGGAAGACTCTTGGATAGCAAAGTAGAAGAGAATTGGTGCGCTAAGCAAAAAATGTCAAGGTGTCATTTTTCAATGTAGTCTATTCGTTTATAATAATTTAGATACGGCTCATTTCCGTAATTATGGTCATTCATTCCCCGTGTTTATCCTGCGGTGTTAAAAAAATAAAATAAACTTTAAATTGAATTAATAAATAATGCTAAGCTTTTCTATATTTATAAATGATTTATTTTTTATCTATATCTATATTGGTGTACAAAATAATCCATTCGAGCTGAAGGAGGTTGTAGCCAGAGAATTCCGGGCTATCACTGAGTAGAGAACTAAGCCCATTGTTCAATCAGAGATATCAATAGCCCCCTGGAAAATTAATTAACCATTGTGTAACGTAGTAGAGCGGGGGTAAATATTGGTAGATACACACACACATTCAACCACCCACGCACGCACGCACGCGCGCACACACACACACACACACACGTAGACGCGTGCGTAGAGAACATCGTCCATCCTATAGTAGCCCTACTGCAGATTAGTGGACCAAGTATCGACCTGAATAACTAACGCGCGCCGGACACTAGCCAACATGTGACCTATTCGATATAAATAAGACGTAACGTGTCGAGCACGCTCATGCTAATTAATTGATGGAATTAACCCTCATACGATCATATTTTACTATGAGTATAGGAGCAGTGACGCAGGGAAACAGGAGTAAGAATAATCTTAAGAAAGACTTACCCCAAAAAGAGGTAAATTAAAGGAACAGAAAGGGGTGAATAAAATTATTAAGGAAACTAGAGAGAAGGAAATACTAGAAAAATTGGCTTCAATAGAAGTAAACTAGAAGAATGTAAAGGGGTAAATCTAACTAAAAAAACTAGAAGAAATAAAATTAAGGAAACTAGAAAGGACAATATATTTGATAAACTTGATTCATTAGAGGTAAACTAGAGGATTAAAAATATATAAATAAAACTAAGAAGACCTGACAGCAAAAAGATCTAGAAAAACTCATTTGGTTAAGAAAACTATCGAGAAGAAGATTAAGATAAATTTTCTTCATAAGAGGTAAACCTTTGGAGAATAAAGGAGTGAATATAGTTAAGAAAACCAGAGAGAAGAAAATTATAGAGAAACTTGTTTTTATAGAGGTAAACTCAGGATTTTAACTGATTGGGAAAACCAGACAACCAGGTGTTATGCCTGAATTATATGCATCGGTATTAAAAAGATTGGAGTGATTGCTTTTGTTTTGCCGTCTGTCAGGAATTTAAAGTTCAAGACCACTCTAAATAAATACTAGGGGCAAACAAACTTCAAATATTTGCCAGGCGAAGAACACTTCAAGAATATTTTTGGAACATTTAATTTTCAAGGGAAAGAATCCAGGCAAGGAACAGTCTAAATAGGTTAAAGGGGTACCACAATTTTGAAAATATATAAGGGAGGACCATTCCAAATATCCTCAAGAAGAGTCTAATTTTCAAAAATGTTCCAGATGAGGACCTATCAAAATAGCTTATATTCAATTTCTAAACATTTTCTGTGGTTAATTTTCTGCAAATCCTTTTGACTGCATGATAAATTATTATTTAGAAAAAAATATTTCTTCCCGTCCCCCCTACCCTTTGGCCCCTTATCTTACACGAATAAAGTTCCACCACCTCTAGGTAATATATATATATATATTATAACTCCATTGTGTGAGCTTGAAAGCGAGCTATACCAATCGAGCGGCCGCCGCCGTATAAATGATAGTGCCAACAATTGCGGATAGAGGGAATCATGTGGTAAGCACAATGGGCACTCCAGCCATTAATTTCAGTTTTCTAAATCAGAGCTTTTACTTATTCATGCAAGAGGCTCCTTATTTGTCCTCAAAATTATATATAAATAAATAGTAATAATAAAAATTTATCTCCTCTCACCCACTAGTTTTCGGGATATTTTTAGGCCATAATCACAAACTAGGCCTTTAGTTTACCAAAGCTAGATCTTCCCGGATGCTTGAAACATTTTTAATCTCAAGGAAATCGCTCAGACAATATGACCATACTTTTTTTTTAATCGCATTCCAGGTCTCTTTGCATTCGCCCAAGCTTATACAGATCGGCAGCTGTGCGGGCGTCAGTAATTCACGGTTTCAGATGGAAGCTTGCACCATCTGCAGAAGCGAATTACTGACCCCAGTACAATTGTAGATATAGATATGCTTCGAATAAATAGTAATAATAAAAATTTATCTCCTCTCACCCACTAGTTTTCGGGATATTTTTAGGCCATAATCACAAACTAGGCCTTTAGTTTACCAAAGCTAGATCTTCCCGGATGCTTGAAACATTTTTAATCTCAAGGAAATCGCTCAGACAATATGACCATACTTTTTTTTTAATCGCATTCCAGGTCTCTTTGCATTCGCCCAAGCTTATACAGATCGGCAGCTGTGCGGGCGTCAGTAATTCACGGTTTCAGATGGAAGCTTGCACCATCTGCAGAAGCGAATTACTGACCCCAGTACAATTGTAGATATAGATATGCTTCGTCAACTATATAGAGAAATTTTCATCCGTTTGCAAACCTGTCTGGGCTGTGGTAATATTGTGTGAGTGATTCCTCTAAGATATAAAAAACCCTTTTTGGGGATCAAGATCTGTGTATTTTTGCCTAACTTTTACTCTTCCCAGTCGATAATATTCATAAAAAGACGTTAGGCTCGTCTTAATTGGTTTTTTGATAGCCTGGAAGCTCAGAGTAATGATTACTTCCAGATATTTTAAGGTTGTGTTCGAATACGCCTCAACGTGAATGCAGGTGAACTTAATATAATTCCTACACTTCTCATCTTAAAAAAAAATGTTTTAATGAAGTATATCTCTATCATAATGAACACATTTTACTCTTTAAATTCATAATAACTGCTTTGATGGGCGCATAGTCTAAGGTGCTACTCTCACAATAGATATGACTGCCGATGACGGGGTTTCCCCCTCACCCCAAGTAAATGAGGGTACACGCTCCCTAAATTCAACCTTCCTCATCCCTTACCCTTTAGCGTAATTATTATATAAGCGTATAGCCCAAATGGGTAGTAAGACTCAGTGCTAAATTTAAGAAAATCATGAGACAAGGACAGGGAGGAAAAAAGGGCATTATGTGCGTGGCAAAATTTTGCTTATTCTCTATTCAAAAAGGGAAGAAAAGTAATTCCTCAAAATTAATCTATTTTAAATTATTCAACTTTTACAATTTTATCAATAATTTTAAGTTTCTGTAATACTTTCTAAAACGTGTGTGGAGGTAGGCTACGTATGCATAGTAGTATTTGTTCTTTGAGTGCTTCATGGTGTTTCCATATTTAGATATTTTCTCAAATTTGACACATTAAATTACCGTGCAAATTTCCACTCACAGCTACCTATTTATATATTCCATCCTAACTGATCAAAACTAGTTAATACAAATTTGGCTAAGTGGTATTTTTAGGCCGTGCATATGAATTGATCCAAGTATTTGCACACGGTAGAGAGTCGAAATGACACGTAAATAATAAATAATAGCTCTACGTGGTGCACGTTACCATGGTAATTGGCAATTACATCAAGAGCCCGTAATACGTATAGTGTTCATGATCGTTGTACATTCGCGGCCTAAAAAAAATTGTAATAAACTTTATAAACGAGATCAATATCAGTGACCCTTTTAAAAGTAGCGTGTAGGACTTAAAGGTAAATGAGTAGAAGCTATTTAAATAAATTGTACAGAAAATAGATGGGGGATGTAGGTTAGAGAGGAAGGGGTGAAAGGTAATACGAAAATAAAACCTTCCATAAGAAGAAATTTGGTATGACTTCCTGGTAATATAACTGAAAATATTTTCTTGAACTATATCTGAATATAACGTTAAACTTTATGGGTGAAGCCAGTTTTATTTTACCTAAAGTATTTTATTAAATAATAAAAAGTTTTAAAAAAACAAAAAACAAGACAAAATCAGAGGATTTGTTACTATAAATACCAATTTTCTTACATTACAAAGTTCTAAACAATAGACTATATAACTTCAAGATATTAATTTACTCTTATTATCTATATTTTAGTTTGTTTTTACACATGGGATATATAAATGGCTTAATATTTCGAGTATTAATGTAAGTTCAAGATTGAATGCACCAACACTACTGTCAAACTTTTATTTTTGGAAAACTAACTAGTTCATCTTGCTAAGTTTCATCATTCACCTCTCAGTCTACGGCAATATATTTATTCTAATACAAGACTGACGCCGTAGACGGAGTGATTTCATTGCTGGACTCAATATTTTATATTATTAATATGGTTATGTTCTAACTAAAATGTTTCCAATGAAAGTCTCATCTCAAATGGAATGTTAACACTTAACTTGTCATGACATTAAGTTTAATTATTTAGTGGGTAAAAAAACTAACAAACAAAAAACAAGTATTTATTGACTATTTAAAACTTGGGACCACCAACAAATAAACCGTATTTATTATTGTACTATTTCCTGGATTAATTAATTTGTATTATCATATTATTAAATTATTATAACGTATAATAATTATGTACAGCATCTAACAACATATCTTGAGTATCTGTATAATTACACTAATGACGTATGAGAAATTATGATTGAATTCACATTATCTAAACCCATATTTATATTGATTGGCAGTGGGAAACCATTTAGAAAAGGAACATACCAAAACATCTGACCGATATTCCAACCATGACTACCAGTCCACCAGACCAACGAGATTGTTGTCAGCGCATCTATACGGGTAGTAAAAACATGTTCTAATATTATACATACATTGTATACTACTTTATCTAAATCCCTGTCATCTTATTAAAGTTAAAAAATTGTGTAATATTAATAAATAATTAACTAGTAGTACCCTGAGCACGATAAATACCCTGATGGATAAGTATTAAATCTTTAGCTTGCAATCAATAGGTCAAGGACACGAATCCATTCTCCAATCCATCATTTCTCAACTATATCGTATATAGTTTTAGCATAAGGAACTTGCATATTTAGTTTATTTACTAATTTTATAATATGTGATTCACAAAAATTAATTTACAATACATTATTTTTTTCAACTTCACAAAAGAACGAGTCCAATTGTCATTTATTGTTCCAACTTATATGACTTTCTTTCTTAATCCTTAAATAATAATAAAGAAAAACTTAAAAAATAAAATAAAAAATACATTATCATTATAGCTAAAAGGTTTTGACGAAAAATGTCTTAAAACGTAATCCGAAAAATATGTAGGCTGTTTCTTATAAACACGGGTATTAAATATAAAATTATTATTATTATTATTATTATTAACGTATTTACCAAAACTGGTGTTAATTCGCGTTGAGTTTCTACCAAGGACACAGAAGTTAAAAGAGGTTTTTGTGTATTTAAGAAAAGAGAAAAACAGACACAGACAGGGACAAAAAGTAAGATAGTAAAAAAAAAGACTAAATGTTGAAAGAAACTAGGAAACCAGAAATGGGGGGGGGGGGGGGGGGGAAAAAAAAANAACGTGAGTTGGGGGGTGGTAAGGGAAAAGAGGGCAATGGTGGCTAGGGAATGAATTAAAATAAATAGAGAAAAGAGGAAGACAGTAAGGTAAAAAAAAATAACAAAGACAGAAAAAAAAAACTATGTTGAGAGTTGTAGGGAAAAGGGTGTGGGTTAACTGAGTCAAGGAAAGTACTTCATTCAATTCAATTTCAAGTAAATACTTCAACTACTCCCTTTTTTTTCATAGTTTACTCATTTTTACGTAACATTTAGCCTGAGAGTAGATCACGTAAATCTCTCTCAATCTACATTTGAAATTATATATTAAATTTAATTAATTATACATACAAGAATATATGCTCATATAGTTTTGTAAAATTGAGATAAAAATGTTACTTAGTCAAATGACAATTTATTCTCTTTTTATTGACAAACCACATGACGTATTCTTATAGATTTCGAATAAAAGTTTCGTTCTAAATAGAAACAATTGCGCATCTTTATGTAAGAACTTAATCTAATATACTTAACTAAATACGTATTATTTTGTATATCATGAACAACAAATCTAAACTGCTTCAGTGGCTGCGTGGTTTAACACATCACTCTCGTGTTAGACTAGACTTTCGATGACAGTTAGATCAGGGTTTGTATCCCAGTCGATAGAACTGAGGGTTGAGTTTCCTAAATTATTTTTCTTTTTGCCTCCACGCTAATGTGGGTACACTGCTTCTAAATAAGGCCTTCCTAATCCCCAACTCATTAGCATAACTAGTACATTTACGTATAGCCTGAACAGGTCGAAAATATAAAATAAAAAACATAAAAATTCTACACAATATAGCAATGCATTATTCTAGGATATGTTTCTAGACTATCTTAGTTATACTAAGCAGCTAAATTAGGATAATGGAAGGAAGAGGATTTAGTATTAATTAGTATTTAATATTAGTAATAGTACTAATTATTATTTTTAAATAAACATTTAGTACTAATAATAAAAGAGGTGTATCGATTTAGAAAAAACTGATTATTGTAATCAATAATCGATTATAGAAATTAATTGATTATGTTTATATGATTTGCACTGATTAATATGATTACTCATTAATACATTTTTTGCAACGGTTAATCGTCAAAAAAATTTGATATAAAGTGTTTTTATTTATTTTTTATTTTAAAAAAATGTGTTTACTAGTTTTTAAATACATTTTGGGAAACATTTTATCTTTAAGTGGTGTAGTTAATTAAGTAGGGTGTCATGTGTAGAGGAAATATATTAATTAGGCCTAAAATGTTTATCCTTTAACTAAAATAAATGTTAATCGATAATATTTTCTAGGAGGCCAGCCCACAAACATTAATAAAATATGAATTCATCTATTTTAAATTTTTAGAGGACAATACATATATTATATTACAATAACGATTAGACAATATGTTAATACACGATTACGATTCTTTTCCGATGCATTAATAATCACCCGATTAAGATTCATTTCTTGCTGATGAAGTAATAACAGCCTGATTATGATTCCCTACTGATGCAAAGATTACGATTAATTGCTAATCCACTAAAATAATCCGATTATGATTAATTTACGATGCACTTTTAGCCGCTCTAATATCATTTACTGATGGTGCACTAATAACCAACAACCTAGTTACAATTCATTAACGATGTACTAATTAACACCTGATTACGATTCATTGCCCATGCACTAATAACCACCTGATCACGATTCATTGCCGATGCACTGATATTCTAATAACCACTCTTTTATAATTCACGGCTTGTGCACTAATAGCCACACAATAACCATTAATTCATTAATTATTTATTAATAACCACCAACTTACGATTCATTGTCGATGCACTAATAACTATTCTATTAATATTCACTGATGGTGCACTTATACTACCCGATTACGATTAATTGCATTAAAACGCATTAATAAACACCTGATTACGGTCCATTGCCGAAACACTAATAGCTACTCGATTACGATTAATTTTCATAGCCGTCCTATTACCAGTAATTGGTGTCAGCATCGATACACCTCTAGAAATATAGACAATTTTACGGTTAACGTTCTTATAATTTTACCAAGTTATTAGTGTTATTTTATTGGTATTGATAGGCTATGATAAATCAAACAAGAAGGTTTCAGACCATAATTATGACTTGAAGGTTCTGAGAGTAGTTTAAGTAAACATTTGTGTATATACTTTTTTTTTTTTTNGATTCTTATATAGCTACTTTTGTTAAGTATTTAAAAATTTAATTGGTGGACAAATAGTCTAAATATCAGGCTCAAATATACTGTTATATATATATATATATATATACTGTTTTATACACACACACATATATATAATGCATCAATGGTACGGAAATAAGACGTACACTGAGGTATATTTTAATTTTCCATTAATCTAGTCTGGATTTCTGGTTATGAGAAGGTAAGGGTTCAAATACCAGTCAAATATGCCGGAGTTTTCCTAAATTATATTCTACTCTCACTCACCGCAAACGAGACTACATCTAGTACCTTTAACCTCCTACATTACCATCCGCTGATCAATAAATAAACACGATAACAAATACAAGATTTAAACTAGTAATAAGTCCAGCTTTGTAGTAATAATAACTTTGATACCACTGACGCTTAAGAACAAAGTCAAACAAAGACTAGATTTTATTTCGATGGTTTTATTTCTGTCTCCAAATCGGAAGTTCAAGAAAGCTTTGAATTATTTTTATCAATTTATTCGTTTTTTGTATATAAAATAATTTTCACTCTCTTGAATAGCAAACTATATATAAATCGATGTAAAAAATATATATTTTAGTTTTTTCTTAAATATTTGTACTGATACATTAAATATCTCTGCTATATTAATACAGTATTAATAACTTATCAATAAACTTAAATACAATATTTAAGTTTTTTAAACGAATTGATTAATAAAGTTACCTAATGTACATAAAAAATGTGTGATGGTTTCTGAATGAAACTATTAAAAACACTTTAAAACACTTTTTGAAAACCCTTGACAAAAATATAGATTATTTTGGAAACAATACTATACTAGATAGCTGAGTGGTGTGAGCATCCATTGAATATAAATTCTCGGGTACTATTCCAGAATCAAGCTATCATTTATTTTTAAACATATCAAAACCTATTATATTATTATTTTTTTCTCATAGCTAACTATGTGTGAAATACAAATTTTTAAAGATTGTTTTTGCTGAATCAACATTAACAAATGTAATACTACTCTAGGAATTTAGATATTACAGCTCAGAATGTTGGAATTCACAAGATTCCAGAATAATCGCTAATTAAATGGCATTAATCAAAACTGAAACGTTGGTAGTGAAATAAAGAGGTTGAGGGGGGGAGGGGAGTCTTGTTTTTGTAAATTATTGAAGCACAAAGCTTAAAACAAGAATACAAAGTTCAAGATTATAATTATCTCACTAAATTCCTAAATACTCGTATTAGAAGTATCGTTAAGGGTTTGAAGAAAGGTTGGAAGGTTTGAGTGTAAAACTAGAAGGCGATGTGAAAGTTGGAATAGGAAGAAAGTGAGCACCAAAAACGAGATAAACTTTTTGGCAACTAACTGCTTCAAATGTATAATTAAAATTCCGACCCGTAAAAATCAATTTTAATTAATTTCTTTACTCCCTCCGAGTGGTTCTCCTCTTGTTCTTAATGCCTTCAAGTTTTTCAGCTCACTCCTCTGTATCTTTTTCTAACAAGCATTAATATGTCTTCATCGGTTTAGTTTTTTTTACTTTTACACTCTGTTTTTACATCCATTTTTTACCATCCATTCTCACAAGAAAAAAAATTGCAATATTCAGCCCGATGAATGCAAATTCATTTAAATAAAAAAAACATATTTTTTTTTACTTCTACACAATTCATACGAAACAAACCTGTCACGAAATGTTTTATTCAAAGTAAAAAAAAAAGAGTGGGTGGAGGAGTCAAACCCCATTGAGATGGAAAAGATAAAGGAACCCGATTCAATAAATTTAAAGGAATCTTTAAGCTCTACGTGATTAATTCTTTGACTATTGATCAATGAAGAAAGTTGTAAAAGCGAAACGGGACAATAGCCGCGAAACATAAAATATTTCACAATTGGGGATATTCTCAAGAATTAAGGGACACTTGGAGAGACAAACGGAGTTTCTGCTTTTAATCATAAATCAGACAAAATACGTGTCATTGATACAGAAATGTTTTGAAATTATTTTATTACTTTTACTGATTTATTTCAAAATTGAACTGTGTGTTTATCTCTTTATATTTGAATTCAGGTTAAAATTTATATTTAAAAAAATTATAAAACCTAGTTATAAAAGAATTATAGTATTTAAATTTCATCAATTCGCCATATTAAATAGGTTAGGAATATATCTAATTCATGGATCTCCATTTTATTTTTATTTGTGGTTTTAACGTGCACTTTATGGACCTACTGACTATATCAGCAAATGGGAATTTCTATAAGCGAGACCGAAAGGAATTATTAATTTTGCCCGTGTAGTTATTTTAACATAACTAATAGGGTTCTTTTACAGGCCACAATTGACATGAGACCAATCACTGCATTTTCCCCTAGGAAGGAAATTATGATACGGATTTTTATTGCTCAAGAAAAATACACCGACCCCGGTGGGTTCAAAAGCATGAACATCAGGTCCTGAGGAAAACACATTACATCAAGACAACCGTTGTCGACCATGTATCCTAGTTATTTCCTACCAAAACTAGTTGTATATTGTGAGAATTATTAAATACTAAATGCTTTAGGAGCAGATTATTGGTGTGTGCTAGAAAACTGAGACTCGGCAATAAGGTATAAAAACCACTCCAAGTAACCATAAAAGAGTGAAGATTTTAAATTAATAGAATAAGGAGGGATGGAGCAGAGGTTATGTAAAAAGAAACAAAACTTTTTAGGTGAGGCAAAAAATGGAGCTTTGCCAGGAATGCATAGGGATTACTCTAATAACAAAAAATTATAAATACTTACTATTTAGAAATGGGGAAAGGGGGTTCAATATTCCAAAAAATTAAATTATAAATACTTTCTCAGTGTGCTAGATGGTTAAAAATTTGTCAGGTTTATTATAAGAATCACCCCAAACAACGATTTAAACCTGTTTTATCATTAAATTTGAAAATAAAGCATCATTAATTAGAGTAGGTGTGTCAATTCAAGACTCCCAAAACTAAGTTATGAAAACCTTTTTTGGTGTGATATAAAATGGAAGTTATACACTTAGGTCAATAGACCTTCCCGTAGAGCCAAGCAAATGTCCAAACATAACGTATTAAATAATTGAAGCCTTGCCAATGGAAGAGATCAAAATTGATACAACTAATACTGGACACTACTATTCGGTGTAGCTTAAAATTTAAATTATGAAAATACTTAATTTAATTATATTAAATAATAAAATAAATCTTAACTTTCTAAATTAAAATAGGGAACTCTAAAGGGGTGTGTTTATCTTACATTATTTTCAAAATTATTAAAAAAAATATTTTTGCATGGAAGAAAATTTAAACCTACCAAGTTTGTAAAAGGATCACCCCAATATAACCATAAAAGGAGAACATTTAGAATATAAAAATACGGTATGGGATATGGCTAATAGAAAAAAAAACTACTCAATTTTGTAGAAAGGTTGAATTTTATAGAGGCAAATTAAAAAAAATCTAGAAAATAAATGAATACAAAAACTAATGGCTATCTTAAACGGCATCCATTATATGTGGGATAATAAAGCTAAAAATTCAAGGATAAATTAACACATATCTAACAGTGACTATAACATTTAAAATAAGCAAACTCTGGTGACATAGCTTAGTGAATAATTATGCTCTTTAGAAAGCCATGATGCTTATTATTAAATGTGTTTCCCTTATCGAGTTATAATGTGTATTAGCTCATTTTTAAAAAATCTTACTATTGTGCTAAGGTAAAAATTAATTTGTTAAGGAATTTATATTGTTTGTGTGTTCAGTCTGTGTAAAAGGTAATATTTTCTCTCCAATATTTAATTTATTAATTATCATGATTGATTTTTACCATCGTAGCTATTTCAGGAATTAACAACAAGAATATTTATGAATGTGGGCAACCTGATTTTTTTATCACGGCATCTTACTACCCGTTCGGGTTATATCCTAGCTGGGTGTTGAACATTCTAATTTGATATAATTTTGGTGGTGCCTAGTCGTGCGAAGAACCATTAACACTTCCAGTCAATTACAAGCCTATATGAATGAAATACCATTTATATTAATTTACCAGTTTATAAGAGTTGTGAGTCTTGTTAATTTGAATGAAATTTTTCTATACTTTAGTTTTTTAGTATCAGCATATTACTATTATCATTTACTTATTTTACTTGTTACTTATTTTACATGCTACTTATTTTAAATTAAATGTATTTACTAACAATGAATCATTTAATTACTTGGTTAATTGTAAAAAAACGTAAACCTTATCTTTGCCAGCATAAATAAAAACATTTAATAAATATATAAATTTGTATGAAGACTCGATTAGAAAAATAGAAATACAGGTTAACTTTATTTAATTGCACTAGTGTATAAAATTCTCGTTTAGATTTAATGTGATAGTCGTTAACCTCATTCCAATGGTGCTCGGTATTAATTGGTCCCTTAAGACAATGTATATGATGCGTTTTAATGAAGCGCATTTTTTTAAAAAGATTAGGCTACCTTTTAATTTCACCTCTGGATAACGCCTAGTTTAGGGGGTGATATTTGAAATAGGTATCTCGTCGATTTGATGTTTTTGTGTATTGCTTAAAAAGACAGTAGAGTTGAGAGCAGTATAAGCATTTTATCATATCAAAAATATATATACATAATTATTTAAAAAACTAAAAAATGTTTTATTATGTTTCAATTTTGCTGTTGTCAAAGGAATAATACATTAAACTGTACTTTGATACGCTTTTTGGTTCGATATTGTTCCTATATATAATCGGACATGATATAGTTCTTCAGCTGACCCCAAGTGGTATGCACACTCACCTCCAGACACAATACACGTCAGCTTCAAGAGTTGAGAGCAGTATAAGCATTTTATCATATCAAAAATATATATACATAATTATTTAAAAAACTAAAATATGTTTTATTATGTTTCAATTTTGCTGTTGTCAAAGGAATAATACATTAACCTGTACTTTGATACGCTTTTTGGTTCGATATTGTTCCTATATCTAATCGGACATGATATAGTTCTTCAGCTGACCCCAAGTGGTATGCACACTCACCTCCAGACACAATACACGTCAGCTTCATGTCACCCCCTTCTTCGTAAGGACCTGCCATGCTGGGAACCTCCTTGCCCTCACTGTTGAAAATTTTTGGTTTCTGTGGAGGAGCTGAAACAAAACAAAATATATCATTGTAAATGTTGATATTTTCAAGTCAAAGTAAAATTTTCTATCATAGTTTGCCTTCAAGTAAATTTTTAATCCTTTATTGAAGAAAAGGGGTTATTTCTAAATCATAAATGTAAATAGAAGAAAATTACAGCATATTTAGTTTAAAACATATTTATTAAAGTGTTTTTTTACCTAATGCTTTAATACCATAGTCTACTAATATGAACATAAGGATAAAATCCTATAGATGAGAGGGAAATTCTTAAACTATAAATAGACTTTCGTCTGGAAATAGAATGTAAAATTAAGTTTTTTAAAATACACATATTAAACCTCTAGTCACGGTCAAGCCCTAGGCTTTTGTGTTTTGTGATATTTTTTTCTCAAATGATAAACATAAATATTTCCTGGATAAAACTTTGAAAATCTCCACTTTATAATTAAGAATATAGATCAGTTCAAATAAATGTTTTACTTACAATTGTGAAATTATAACTCATATATATGATTTAAATTGTTAATTTATATTGGTGTTCAAACATGATTATGAACAAAGTAAACCAGAATTGCTGTCATAATAGTACAAATTTAAGACAGTTTTATAAACGTTAGCAATGCGAAACTTAAATAACACCTGAATAGTTGGTAAACTTAATTTTAAACTAAGACACAAAAAAGTAAATTAGTGTATACAAATATTGTTTAATTTTATTTAACGTTTTAAGAAACAAAGGACTAGAAAATTAAGTAAATAAGTAGATCAAAAATATTAATTGTTTTAGCTATAGATTATTTTTAGCAATGCGTCTCACTAACCGTTCGGGCTATGCGCTTATTTACTAATTACTTTAAGGAATTTAGGTATTAGGAACATTATATTCAAAGGAAGTACCCGAACTAACGTTGAGGGAGAATTGAAAACCATTTAGTAAAAACAACCCTCAGTATACTCGAACAAGATTCGAACCTTGATCTCTAAGTAATCAGCGGTCTAGTCTACTGAAAGAGTAGCGCGTTAGACCACGCAGCCATCGAGGTGAGTTTTTGCTAATGTTCACACGCTATAACTTATATAAGTCATAAGGCTTATACTCACATTATACTAAAACAATTATATTATTCTATCCATTCTGAAATTAATTCTGAAAATAAAACACGAGATACTAAGGAATATCCTGGAAAGTAAGGGGTTTTCTCCTAAAGCTCACATTTCACTATGGTATAAACATTTTAATGTATGTACTAGAAATCTCGTTGAGTGTTTTGTCGTAAAACGAACAAAGACACAAGCTTAAAAGTTTCATACATATATATTTCGAAAAGAATGGGGACAAAATAATACCCTCGTAATTTAGATCAGGAACAATTAAGATGCAAACAACGTAGCCATGAGCCATTTCATGCGATGTATGGTTACCGGCTGCCATAGCAATTGAAGTTAATTCCTACCTTGTATACATGGAATAGAGAAGATATTTTGGTAATTCTATTTCATTATGAGGGGAGCTATAACGTCTGGACAGCCTCTACTCGTATTACAAACCATTAATGCAACGCAGCTATCCATTAAAATCTAGCCTATGTTTGGGGACTTGAGACTTCTGACCACAAAAGACCACTCCCTGGTTTATGAGGGTCTTGTACTTTGTGTGAATCCATTCGGAAGCCCTAATGAAAACGGTATTAACTTGTTTAGCTAATAATATTCGATCGTCTGGTTCAAAAGTGAAATAACTCCAAAAGAGATCTTTTGAGTTATTACAAGTTACCTTTGTAAAAAATCAGTTTTTTACGTTCAATATTATAGATTTTGTCTACTCTCATAAATTTTACATTCTAAAAGCGGCTATGCATACACTTATATAAAATACTCTGAGCTAATGATTTTAAGTAACATTTTCTGACTTATGTTGGTTAACAACTAAACCTTACCATGAACAAACTAATAATTCTGAATTAATTTAGTTTTAAGCTTAACATACATCGAGTTCAGACTGAATTTGTTGTTAATTTATGTTATTGTACGATTTACAAAATTAATTTAACTACTTCGGAAAGTTATAACGGAATATAAACAAAAGAGTTAATTCAACGCCTGTAAATGACTGACTTGTAAGACAACAAATTATTATGGTTCTGCGCACATTCTATCCAGTATTATAAAGAAAAATAAAATAGATTAGGGCAAATTTTATTTAATGGCAACACATTTTGTGCTGTGATTAGACAAGGCGATATGGAAAAAAAGTAATTCTCATATAATGAATAAGTAATAAATTAAAAATAGGGTAAAAAGTAAGTTTATATAGTAAAATTAATTTTATAATACGTTAAATTAGGCTTTATGTATTATTTGACTATTTAATATTCTAAAAAAGACAATAAAGCACTGATGATATATTTTTAACATGCAAATCTTTATTTTATCTTATCTTAATATATATAATTCTTCTGTACGCGTGTATGTCACTGAACTCCTCCTAAACGGCTGGACTGATTTTGATGAAATTTTTTGTGTGTGTTTGAGTGGGTCCGTGGATGGTGTAGATTCACAATTGGACCCGGTAGGTGGCGCTGCAATCGGGTTCTAGGATTTTTTTTATTTTTTAGGGAATTTTTTTTTAGATTTTTTGCGTAATTAACATGTAACCTCAAAATTTCACCCCCCACCCCACCACCACCACCACCACCCCTCAATATTTATAATAATGAATATAATATTAATAATTGACCGTTAAAAAATTATAAGTTCATCAATAATTGACCGCGAAATGCCAAAAATGAAAAGATGTTTTATTTTGTATGTTGTCTTGACAAACACTGAATTTTTAATATTTGTGTTGCTCACTAATTGGAGTTCATTGTGAATTTGTAATTGTGATGATCACATAGTATTTGTTTTATTATCGAAATCAATTATGCCACCCAAACGAAAAGCCAACGTTCGGGCAGGACAACGTCTGTCGGGTCCGCTTGTATTAATATATATTGCGTACATACTATGGCTCAAAATAAAATTAAAATTAACTACTTTGATTTGAAACAAAGTAGTTTTAAAAAACAAATACTAAACCTTTCACATAAACTAATCAGTAAATTCAAGGTATAAATATATGGCCAAATAGTTTATAGAATTTTAACTTAATGATTGATATCAAAATAAATATAACTTAAATTTTAAACTAGCACTATAAATAATGTCTTTTATTTCCTGTAACACAGGTGATCAAATTAACCTATTAAAAAGCACTTTTATATATCTCATAAATAGCCATGTTGATAGTAATTTTATTAAAGGATCAAGTTATTCACCTAAGCACACTGAATTACAGCTTATATAATATAGCTTTCCGGTGACGTGAAGATAGAATCCCGGCTGGGTGTACTGTATATGTGTTTTTAATTAATTTTAATTTCCTTCCAAACAAATGCAAATATCCTCTATATTCTAAGGCATAGCTTTCCAATCCTATCATTGCTTAAAATTAAATATACAATGATTAATCACCATCCAAATGACACAATATCTCTTTTAAGGGTAATATTAAACCCTAAATAAATTATTACTAAACTCTTAGTTAAAAAATAACTTTGGTCTAGTACGTTGATGAATTGTCCCCTACGATGTATATTTTTTCAGATGATTTCATGCACTATTATATAATATGTTATTGAATTAAGGTCTATAATTCTAAACTGATACATTTCAAGAAGTGTCAGGTGTGTCAGTTCAATAATGTTTTATTTATCGGTTCATAACTGCTACATATTGAAATGATATAGTATTGAACTGATGTAACAGCAGTATATTTCAGTTCATTAGTGCTACATTCCGAGATGGATCTTTAGTGAACTGAAATTTTTTTAAAAATAATTCTTAAGTATTTTATCTCACATAACTAATCCTACGTGTTAGATCGGACTTGACGAAGTATTGAACTATATAGAGCTTAAAATTTGTAGTTGAATGGAATCTATAACATTAATAAAACATTTTTGGAGCTATCGCACTTATGAACTAGACAATATATGTAATCCATACCGTTATATGGTTTTGTAAAACTCATTTGCAACCAATAGAACGTAGCATTTTAATAAACCAATTCATTTTTCAATACCAAACTAGTTAAAGCAAATCCGCAATTCTATTACAGATACAAAAATTAAATAATATATTCATTTTATCTTTCTCATATTTAGGGAAACTACTATTATTATGTAAGGATTGATGAGATTACCTACTATGGTAGCCACTTTGTTTTCGGCGTCTCTTTTACATTAGAAACTGAACTACCGATGTTGGAGAAATCGGGGTTAAAATTCTGGTTGAAGGGAGGGATATAATTAAAATTGTTCAACAACAACATTTCAGGCAAATTCAGATACACTTCGTATAAATTCAACCATCCTTATCCCCAACACACTAATATAGATATGCAGGTAGGCCGAGAGGGTCGTAAGACTATAGATATAGTCTTACAACCATCTTGGCATACCTGCTTATCTATATTAGTATAAAGAAAATATATTCGTATATATACATATATACATACAAGACTAATAAGACGTCGAATAGGTTATACGGGTGGTAAAATGTGAAACACTGTAAGATTAGAGGGGGATAAATAATTTGGTGTGTAATTAAATTTCCATCTTATGTTGAGTCAGAAAAGAACAGAAAATATAGTAGTGTATATATATATATATACATTACACATCAAAATATTTATCCCCCTTGAATCTTACAATGTTTCACATTTTACCACCCGTATAACCTATTTGGATGAATTTCAAGATTTTAAAATTATTGTTTATGTATTTACAGCTTTCTACTATGGAAATTTGAACCTTGTTATGATTGGATTTATAATTAAGGTAAAGTGTCCATTTATTCCTTTCTTGAAATCAACAGAGACAGTCACTAAACAACTACAGGTTAGGGTCATATAAAGTCGTTGAAATTCAAATTGTACTGTGCATAATACAACTTATATTAAAGTTTTTTTCTTTCATGTTTTTTGACAATAGCAATAATAAGTTGGAGGTAGTATGAAACCATTAATAAAAGTAGCAAACCAGCTTACGATTTGAAACTATACATGTAACATTAAGGCAATATCCTTTAGGCTTAAGAGGTAGCCATGAATTAAACAGAGACTAGGTTGAGCAATGTTGTAGACGCCAATGTACAAATAAGATACAGAATGAATGTCCAATTACGGATCGTGTATTAACCGAAAAAACGGTGCAAATGAATAAAACAATATCGACAGACATCATTTTTTGTAAATATAAATCCCAGCACACATAGATACAAAAGCTAAGGTCATTATATCGGTGAAATACTCGTCTCTGTGATTGTGTGCACTGTAGCAATAATTTTGATCTACACTGTTTAGCAACGGAGTTAATGAAAATATTTTAAACTAATTCATTTTTACATTTTAAAATGGTAATAATACATTTAACAGTTGTTATAGAATAAAATCATTCAAGGACATATGCCTTATTTTTAGGATCAACTGAGCCGAGTTTACTCGACTATTTTCATTTTGTGTGCTTGCGCAGCGCTGCTCTTTTGTTCATCCTGCGCGGGCGGCAGCGCACGGTCTCGACGAGCTCAAAGGCTTGAGCTTCGAACGCAGGACACTCTGGTTTTGAGCTCACGTTAGTGCACGTTTGCTCGTCCGTTGTTATGGTGGTAAAGCGCAAGCACGAATGTGCACGTAGTCTGTTGACGAGTAATTAGCTCTCAGGTGCACGAACTTCTTACTGTATGGAGGGAAATCTCTCGACCCCGAGACTGACTGTGTACGTGCGGGGCGTTTATTGCTTGACGAATTTAACCGTACGCTCGTGGGGGTGCGGAGAAGGGGTTTCAGTTTGACGTTGATTGTGTATCAATACCAACCGTGGGTTCGTGTTAAGTTCTGAATAAATGTGTGAGCCACAATCTCTCCAGTGCTTTCTCCACCCAAACTCCGGAGTAACGCCCTTAAGTACCGCGCCCCGAGTCTGGGTCGCGGTCCTCTATTTAACACCGCCGGTTTCAACGGGTACAGACGCGGGCCGTCTCCACGAGTGGTGTGGGCACACAATGTCCACATTAACATAAGGTGCTTTTCTTTCACTTACGGAAAACTGAGATTGAGGTTATTGTTATTACCACACTAGTAGGTGGTGATGAAAATGTGTGGACAGGATAGAGGAAAGGGGTGGGGTGAAACATATCACGTTTCGCTTGGCTGTGACGCTAATTAGAAGTGCTGTCAGTTAGTAACTGTCCACAATAGAACACATCAACACCACATTCGTACAATGCAAAACCCTGAATTTCATAGCTAAATTAAAATTAATCCAAAATTTTATTTTGGTCTATATTTTTAGTATTTTCTACAAAATACGGATGTTATTCCTCAACTTTTCTTCCTCCTTACAAATTTTATGTATTTAATCTAAACTTCTAGATATGAATAACTATACAAAATATACATTATCTTCTTTGTGTTTGTGAGAGGTTTTAAAAACAGCATGGTAGTTAATAACATGAACTTAATAGCACCCTACGGATTTTAAATTAAGTTTTTAGCTATCACACATGATTTTAATTTTTTTAACACTATGAAAATACTTTATTTAATTGGTAAAAGGAATTATTTTTAATAAATAAATAATAAATAACATATAAATATGAATGTAATTTTTATGACCTGCTGCAGTATAAAATGGTATGATCCACACCAGTCGGTCAATGATGACAAGAATGTTTGATTTTAATAAGTTTATCTTAGCACCGTGTCTTAATATTCGTTCAGGAAATACGCCTATGTACTGATTACTCTAATATGTTAGGGACTAAGAATGTTGAATTTAGAAAAGTGTACCCACATTTGCGTGGAGGGAGAGTGAAAACCCCTTTAGGAAAAATCACCCTCAGTACACCCGACCAGGATTGAAAATCGATTTCCCTGTCATCAGCACTCTAGTATATTGCGAGAGTGACATATTAGACTATGTGGTCTACCAAAGCTGATTTTAATAGGTTAAATGCATTATATTAAACACAAAAAGGATTTTAAAAAAATTGTTCAAATAGACCTTACAATAAAACAAAACCAATTTAACTAAATAAATTTAATTTAAATATGAAGAAATTCAAAACTGTTACATTAAAATAATGCTAATGATAGAAGTATCTTCCTGGAAAGAATAATATGGCACAACTTTGGAGCAAGCGAGGGTATAGATTGTAATTTATAGGACATGCATTGAATGGAACATGATATATTAAAAATTTAATATTAATTCACTCCTAATCTAAAAGTTGGATGCCTTATTCCATAGGGATGAGAAATGCTTTGTCTACCGGCTGAATCAACTAGTTTCTAAACGTTTTGTCATCATCAGTACATTATAAATACTATAGGGAGGATTTAACCCTTACCTAGCAAATAATCTACTCAAATCAAATATTTGACGTGCTTAGTAGTATTCTACATCATCATCATCATCATCATCAACTGTTTCCAGCCGGTGGCCCGGTCATTTTGGTAAAATGCCTCCATCCTCCTCTATACTTTCACTATTCTTCCTGCTTTAATTTCGTCTATTATTCTCCTCTCACTAGAACTCATTCTGTTACCTGCACCTCCCATCTATTTATTGGCCTCTCCTGGGGTCATTTTCCTACATACTTCATTTCCAACATTTTCTTTGGCATCCTTTCTTTTTCAATCCTCGTTACATGCCCATCCTATCTTAGTCTTGCTTCCTCTACTATCTCATATAGTCCCTGTACCCCCACTCTTTCCCGGACAAATTCATTCATAATCTTGTTTCTCCTCGTGACAGCTAACATGCTCCTCACAAACTTTATTCCCCTGGCCTCCACTTTCCTTGTCTATCTTACATTCAATGTTTATGTTTCTGCTTCATATGTGACAATAGGTATATGATGCATACTGTAAAACACTTCTATACACTTCAAGGGTGCTTCTCTTCTCCATAGCAGATCTCTTACACACTTAAAGAACAACTCTCCCTGCTGTCCTCTTCTCATTAAATCCTCTCTATTTCCATCTTTATCCTCAATCACGCATCCAAGATATTTTACGCTCTGTACATTTCTCAGCTCAACTTCATCCAACTTTATTGCTTTACGAGGCCTCATATACTTCCTTGTCATTACCATCACTTCACACTTTGTCATGATGCATTTCATTCTACATACTTTCACTAAATAATTCCATTCCTGTACTTCCTCTTCCTTCTATCCCCCATACCATCAAGTCCCCAGCCATCATCATGGCTTTCATTCTTTCATCCCCGAGTTTTCCTGCCACTTTGTTCATGACCATTTCCATTACCATTACAAATAGTAATGGTGAAAGGACAATTCTCTGCTTCACTTAGAACTAGAAAGTGTGTTACAGAAAAATTAAGAAGAGAGAAATATCTTTGTCTACAAAGAGCATAAGAATAAAATTAATTTCTAAGACCTGGATTAAAAAGTATATATTTTGGCTTATAGATCAAAAACTATTGATTTTATAAATATATATACATACATTTTCTTTAATAGTACCGCACATTTACAATTATAAGTTATTTTGTATATCAAATAGTCGAGGAGAAATCATCAAAATTGGAAAACTTCCCCTATGTAAGGTACCCTCAAAGTCATTCTTATAAGAAAATGAGGATTTCCTTCTTGTTTATTATTATAAACAGCGTCTGGATATCAAATTTAATCAAAACCGTTTGGAAAAATTTCGAGAAAATATATGTATTTTTTTCTTTTTGTCCTTCAGTAAACTACCCCTATCCTTAGGTTTGGATGTCTAATTCTAAAAATATCTAGGAGGAACCTTATGAATACCCCAGATACCAAGTTATAGCCCAATCGGTAAAATAGATTTTGTTCTAGCCCGAGGTACAGACAGATGGACAGACAGACAGGCAGTCCGCCTGCACTGTGAAAACAACTTTCTAGGTTTCATGGGTTCATTAAAAATAGATATTTATCAAAATATCCAGTTCGACATTTTTGACGATCAAAATACTTTCCCTCCGAGGGGTGGGAAGATAGTAAAAATAAATATAAGTCCTCCTGTGACGTTTTAGAACTCTCAAAGCCTTTAGCTGCAGAGTGATGTCAAACAATAATTTTACATTTTGTGTAGAGTTAAAATATTTTAGAGAGTTTGCTCCTAATTTATCCCGTCCTCTGGTCACAAACAATTTTCACAAGAGATTCGATTATTACTTACACTCCAAACTCTTGTTAGATAACTTTGATCTGCAGGAAGAAAGGTGAACTCGTTTGAAAGTATTTAGGATGTTACAAAGCAGTACTACAGAATTATTTGGTTTCATCTAAAAAGTCGTTTCCAGAAGAAAGTGGGTCAACTGTAAAAATGAAAAATCTTTTTGACAGGTAAACAACTTTGGTAGAAAGATATACCAACAAGTATAAAGTGGTTTTTATTTATATTTAAATGAAGTTAAAGATGCAAGAGAGAAAGGAATGGTAAATGGGGAGAGAAGGTAAAATCAAGGTGAATAGTGAGATAATGAAGAGAGATATAACGGATTTGGGGAAAGAGAATAGGTAAAAACGCCTTATTTATTGAAGTGAAAACTTATCCTACCCACATTAAAGGTATACTTGTCAAAATAAGTCATACTTGCCAAGTTTAAGATCACACTTTAAGGGTAATATAAAGATTATACAGACATGAATGTTTTCATAGACGAAGTGGGGAGCAGGGGCTTTTTTTTTACATGCGATTTATCAATGTCGTTTTATCGTGAACTATACTCTCTTTTGTGGGTGTATTTATTCGAAATTTTATTTATTTATTCTTAACTGCTAGATATAACCCTTAATTATTCGTGTGTAACAATTTAAAAATATATTCGAAACTTTACCTCAAAGTTGACGGTTGCCAAGTGAAATGTGAGGGTTATCGCTTTGGACTGAATGTAGTGATTACGGTGGCAGAGAAATTGTCAGTTTTTTTGCAGTTTTTATAGCAAAACATTAAAAATCTAAGTATTGAACCAATATAAATAAAGATTTAAATATTTTTCAAATGGTATCATCAAAAGTTTTTGAGTATCTATCATGAGCATAATAATAGCATTTAATGATAAATACTTGAGTTTTCATTAAATTCTAGGACACCCTTGAGTGATTTTAAAGAAGTGTTGATATCACCATGTGAAGAAAAATAAATTCCTTGCTTCTATAATAACAATATTTGATTTATTTTAGTCAAATCAATGTTAGCTATAGAATCTGTAAAAATACCGCCCGTTTCTAGCGATCCATACATTCCCACCTTAAAAGCCGGATATTAATATATACATACCATTTTTTTTTAAATAGACATATCGGACATCTAAAAAAAAGTTACTAGATCTACTTAAAACGTATTCGTATGTAAAATCATGTGATATTCTACTCTAGATTTTGGTATTATATTACCAATACCTATTAAACAAAACTAATCATAAATAAAACTATTGTTATCAATGCTGACCACAAAAAAAGCTTGCATTTTCTAAAAAAACTCTCTAAATGTCTCCAAATGCCCTTTCGTAATAAAATCAGGGTACAACAGTAGAGATTCAGACGTCAGCCTTAACTACTCGTTATTTCTACTGGGAGAAAGGTTGACTACTAGTACTATACTATAAATGCGGGCTTGAAAGTAGCGTGCTGATTTACACCAGTGACGGGATCTATCTTCGGGTTCATTTCTGTGTGGAAGCCACAGCTTTGCGTACGCATGCGCACAGAAATACGTCAATGCAGCCGTCCACCCTTAAAATAAAACAACATAGTTTAACCCTTCATGAATTCGTTATTACTATTAGCCAAGTGAAATGTGAGGTTTATCGCTTTGGACTGAATGTAGCGATTACGGTGGCAGAGAAATTGTCATTATTTTTGCAGTTTTTATAGCAAAACTTTAAAAATCCAAGTATTGAACCAATATAAATATAGATTTAAATATTTTTCAAATGGTATCATCAAAAGTTTTTGAGTATCTGTCATGAGCATAATAATAGCATTTAATGAGAAATATTTGAGCTATCAGTAAATTCTAGGACACCCTTGAGTGATTTTAAAGAAGTGTGAAGAAAACTATATTCCATGTTTCTATATCAACAGTATTGGATTTATTTTAGTCAAATCAATGCTAGCTATAAAATCTGTAAAAATAGTACCCGTTTCTAGCGATCCATACATTCCCACCGTAAGAGCCGGATATTAATATATACATACCAATTTTCTTAAAAATAGACATATCTGACATCTAAAAAAAAGTTACTAGATCTACTTTAACGTATTCGTATGTCAAATCATGTGATATTCTATTCTAACTTGTGTTATTCTATTACCAATACCTATTAAACAAAACTAATAATAAATAAAACTATTGTTATCAATGTTGACTACAAAAAATGCTTGCATTTTCTAAAAAAAACCTCTCCAAATGTCCTTTCGTAATAAAATCAGGGTACAATAGTAGAGATTCAGACGTCAGCCTTAACTACTTGTTATTTCTACTGGGAGAAAGGTTGACAACTAGTACTATGCTATAAATGCGGCCTTGAAAGTAAGGTGCTGATTTACACCAATGACGAGATCTTTGTTCGGGTTCATTTCTGTGTGGAAGCCACAGCTTTGCGTACGCATGCGTACAGAAATACGTCAATGCAGCCGTCCACCCTTAAAATAAAACAACATAGTTTAACCCTTCATGAATTCGTTATTACTATTATTATTTTTATTAATCCCTGAAAATAAATCTCGTAAGATATAAACACGTGTTGAACGAATATTTTTGTTCAATGAATTATTTGAGCTCAACACACAGCGCAAGATCGCTACGAGATAAACAAAGGATGTAGAACACCTTTATTCACGTGAATACCGCTCTAAGAGCTTATCTGTGGTGTAGGTTGCTTCATTTAAGGAGTCTGGTATATCGTCTATTCTAAACAAAATGGTCAAGTGATATATTATTTCCAATTAACCATTGATAACATTATATTATTTTAATTCGTATATATAATCAATTTAAAGCTAAAATTTATAAGAGTAGATAAAAACCTACCTAAGGCTCTTGGACTAAGTTTGAAGCTCATCTAATTTAGTTTGCTTGTGAGAAAGAGGCTTGGGCTTCAATCCTGGACTATTGCACTTGGGATGATTTCTAAGAATCAGGTTTCTACTATCTCTCTCCACGTAAATGTAAATGCGGTTATATTTAATTTAAATTATTCCTCCTTAATTTATATATATTATATTAGTGTCTTTAACATACGATAGCTGCAATGGGTGGTAGAACGTGTTTTAAAATTAGTAAATACAATATGACGGCTTTTTTTAAAAAAAATATTAAATTAGGTAATGAAAGGGTTTAATATACCTTTAAAATGCATTTTAATAAATTTGGTCTACAATTTTGGTATAATATAGTAATAATATTAAACCAAATACACTACTTCAATAAACACAACAAACTGAAATAAAATAACAGTATGTGATTATATTTTTAGAGACTATTTTAAGGGATTATATTCTATGCTATTCTTTCTTGATATTAAGTCCTCCCATACTAAACCAATTTTTTACCCTCTTTAAGGAGGCTAGCTAAGCTGTTGATCATCCTGCTTGGTTTGAAAGACATTTCTCCATTTTTAAAATACCTAAAGAAAAATTATCTATGACATAAAAGTTGTACTAAAATGAATCACTAAACAAACTAATTAAAGAGACAAATTATGGCTTATTTTTTGGTAAAATATTTGACTCATTTGCGTAAAAAGAAAATTCAAATAATTTTTAATATTAAGGAAGTATCATTAATTAAAAACCCGTTAAGAGACATAAAATTTTGAAGCATTTTTTAAGCCAACATCAAAAGAGTGAAAAAACTAAATATTACTAGCCTATATTGATTCATTTTAATGATCTTAGTTTACAACCTACTGTAAACATACATCTCTTTTAAACCTTGTATAATGTATCTCTTATTTATGTTTCCATTTTAAAAAGTTTCAGGAAAAGCTTTTTAAACCGTATGTATAAATCTTTTCCACCATCCATTTTTTTTT
>CABFWB010001975.1:88870-129854 GCA_902151455.1 Timema bartmani
CCCCCCCCCCCTTGTCAAGTTACGTACCATGCATTTATATGGCGTCGTTTGGAAGGGTTTCCTCTGGTCCGTTTCCGTTATTCGATACCGTCTCCAGACTGGGAGGAATTGGATTGTACCTGCCACCTCAGTATTTCAAAGGGATGCTGCAAAATGTATATTTTAGTGGGTCTAGTACGTCTCTTAAAGTAGTAAAATGTGTGTATATAGATGCATATTGAACTAATAAAACAGGTGTCTATAAATATTGGTTGACATGGTAAATTGGATGTTGATAAATAAATATTGAGGATACCCAAATATTTGTAGATACGTCTCTGTTGAGGTTGTGACATAACAGACCCTACCCCGTTTATTTAATAGCTGTCAAGTATATTTAAGTGTAAATATTATTTAAATACCAACACATATTGATTGAAAATTTAGCCAAAAGCAATTTATTTCCATAACGTTAATTTTATGAAAACAAACATGGCATATGAACGCTCTAAGAATTTAAGAATATATGGAAATATATAAATAAACAATGGGAGGTAACATATTGGACGCTTACCATTGTGTTTAATTAATCCCTTCCATTTTTCGTTGCTGTTTTGTTAAAGCTGGCGCCGCTAGAAGAAATAGCGTGTGAGAGAGAAGCTATATATTAAACAAACGCGAGGAGTTCTTGTAGACACCTAAACGCCATGTGCTTCGAATTTCGTTATCTGTCAATTTAAAAAGAAATATTAGTAATATATATCGATTCTACCAAATTTTAAAACTATTCTCGCTTTTCCATTACTATTTCCTACCTATCCATTTTAATATCATCAGATTAAATATACAGTTTTGGATGTAGTATACTTTTGTTAAGAGCCCACTTCCTAAACTTCAATATATAACGTTTTTGATTTGTCCCCGGGGGAAGTGACCCTGCCCAATTTGAATTTTGATTGAGGTTATCTTATTTTAGACGTCATTTAAAAGTTTTCATGAATCCACAACTATGAATTTTACAACAGGATTTAATATTATCAAAACGAAGTTGAAAGTTAAAATTTCTATGGATATCCCTGGATACCAACTAGGACTCGTAAGGTTTGTGAGAGAATTCCATAATTATTAACTTTATAATGAAGATTTTCATTATTTCAGTAATTTTTACGAGATGATTTTTATCAGCAGAAGACCAACTCCACGGGTGAGATGTTTCTATTTTGATCTGAGATGTATCCATCACCATTTAAAGCCATTCAAAAACCCCTATTATTCTTAAATGTTATACAAAAAACTAAACTATCAACATAAAAGCTATCTTTCTACATAAATATAGAATCAGGTATTTTTCAAAAATTATTTCACTTTTTTCAATGCTCATTGTCATGATTTTAGCCATAATCAAACTCGTGAGTTGTTCTTAAAGTCTCAAGAGTAAAATTTTCTTAATTTAATATTTTATTATTTAATAATTTATGAGCAGAGCTAATCTTGGTTTACTTAAAAATAAAAATTTATTTCTATTTATTCGCATTAAATTTTTTTAAAAATAAGTTTCTCTTAACATTGATAAGTGAACTTTGTTTCCAGATTTAAAATTTAAATTAAAAATTTGACATATTAAGTTTTATATTTTTATTTTTACATTTCAAGTATAAGTATGTTATCATATAACTTTAGCTATCTGAGCTTCACAAGCACGTGATATCGTTTAACCTAAGATCCATAAATTAGTAAAAAATTATATTTTTATTTATTTCATGTCCATCATCATACACTTTCCACGTTAGTATGGAAGGGTTTATTTATGGGTAATTTATTTGTTTCCCCAAGTGATGTTGCTCTTCAAAACCAGTGTAAGTTATAATGTGTCAGATCACTTAGATAACCGGGTATTATCAGTGAGGTTGTTCTTAACATACAAATAGCTAGAAGTAGTGTACAGTGATTGTAAGAGTTTCGTTCATTTAAGCAATAAGTCTGATTTAATTGCTCCCTTTTCCCTTTTCATAAGTCTAGCTAAAATTATATTTTATCTGTTTAGATAATATGGTAGTGTTTATAGTTAGATTTAATACTGTGATAAAAATGTTATCACAGGGTAGTCAAATAGATGTCATTGCATGTCTCTTGAGCTATTAATATTGGTGTTAATAAATGTATGTTGAAATAAAAAAATAGTTTGAGGCTGTAAAATATTCAAATCGGTTTTGAAATATATTTCTTGAGGTAGTAAATTGAAGGTCAATTGAATGTCTATTGAATTATTTAAATGGGCATCAATAAGTACTAGTGTTATTAATCATCAGAGTTTTAATATAATATGTATGTTAAATTATTAAAATTGTTACTAATTCATGTATGATCAATTCATTAGATTGGTATTAGTATTTGGATGATAAATTAATAAAATGGATGTCAATATGCGTAGAACATAGTCGAATATATTTTAATATTATACACAGAATGTCCGTAAACTCATAGGCCAAGCTGCACATATGGATTCTTTGAACCAAAAGTAAAACAATATTCCAATACACTTACATCCCGAAACCTATGCTTATACCATTAAATTGTGTTCAAAGTTTCGTTGTATAGCGCCGGGATAGCAAAGCTGTCAAGCATGCATATAAAACAAGTTGCATAGGAGCTAGGCGTGCGTTACTCCACATATAATAATATCAAACACTTTCTGTGATGTAGGACCGTTAATGCTGACCCTCAGAACGTATTCGCATTTATAGATGGAGTAGTGAGTGATTTTTACTATTAATTGTGGTATGTTCTGCTGCTGTGCTCCAAGTTATCGAGCTGTGTAGTGCCACGCGCCTAACTCATATGTATCCTGATGTACACGCATGCTTGAACAGCTTTGTTGTACCAGCGCTGTACTCTGAAACTTTGAACACAATTTAATGGTATTAGCATAGCTTTCCGGCTGTAAGTGTATGGGATTTATGTACTACTTTTGGTTCAAAAAAACTATATGTGCAATTTGGGCTATGGGTTTCCAAATATCCTGTATATTGAATCAGTCACTTTTATAAGGGATTAATATTAGCAAGAACAAATACTGTGCTAAGACAATTTTTGTTATATTTCATTCACATAACGATTGAAAGTTTTCTGCTTTAAAAAAACACATTATTTATAACTTCTTAATAAATAACTTGGCAAAACTAAAACTAGTTTTTGGAACCCATATGACTGGTGGTGATAGCAAATTCATAATATACACCAGCCACAACATAATAGCCTTAGATATCTTGTTATGTTTTTGGGTCAGCAAAGTTGTCATAGTATATTGACCATACCAATGACCAGTGGTAAAAGATAAGAAAGAAGAGAGAGAGATGAATATAAATATGGAGAAAATTACAAGTTATAGTCCTTCAGAACAAGTAGGTCAAATATTAATAATGTTTAATTCCCCTTATAAGGTGGTTATAACAACCCTTACACAATTTGGTGGCTAAGATATATTTCCTTTTGCGTATTTTAGAAAGAACCAAACACCAGGAATAAAACCATCATCTTAATTAAAGGATAGACATGATGGAAAAACAAAATTATATGATTAAATATATGGTTTAAATTAGGAGCGATAACCAGCACAATTACCTTGGTGATACTGGAGTAGAAATTGTTTAGATAGAACACTATAAAACACACAAACACATTTTTAAGGACAAGCTTTCACTGTCACAGACAGCTTCATCAGGCCAAGAGAGTAGACTGACAGTGAAAGCTTGTCCTTAAAAATGTGTTTGTGTGTTTTATAGTGTTCTATCTAAACAATTTCTACTCCAGCATCACCAAGGTAAGTGTGCTGGCTATCCCTCCTAATTTAAACCATGATTTAGCCTAGTGCTCTATTCCAATTAACCTTATGATTAAATATATGAAATTGTAAAATAGAAGTGAAAATGAGAGTTAGTACCTATGGAAAATATTGTAGTTGTAGTTATGGGAGGAAGTTAAAGTGGGTGGGTTTTGATGGTTGAGATGGATGGTGAGAATTGAGTATGGTGGATAGAATTGCATTGTATTCCGTTAATGTTTTGTTGAAACTGCTGATGTCACACAGAAGATGTCTCTACGCTATCTCCTAAGGCTGGCACCATCAGGCAAAGCTCAAACACGAAGAAGACCAATTTCGCCACTTTATTAGTCACTTCCTTCATGTTTAGCAACCACTCTTCACAGTGCGTCCTTACTTGTTTGTACTTCTCCATCTTTCTTACCGCTTTCCAACCCTTCCCGGTCCCCAAACAACCACCGTTTCCACACAAAAACTTAATGGAGGACACTAAAACAATAATTCACCTCTCATATTCTGCTTCTTCTTCTATTCATGGCTTGAAATCTTTATTTTGTATTTTTCTAAAAAAGGTAGAAAGAACCGTAATAAGATCCCAAAGCATAGCAGGGAATTTTACTTTAAATCAAGTCAACATTTCATATAGAAAAAAAATTTAATAAAAAACCTTCAAACGCTCTATACTCTTCTTATTCAATTGGATTTTTATTCGTATTCTTTTCAGATCAAGTGAACTTTAAATCCTCTTTAAGAAATATTTCAGGCAAGGTTGGATTGAAAGAATGGTCGATCCTCTTTACTTTTGATTTTTTTCATATTATCTCTCAATTTTCAATGATACCATAATAGAAATATTATTGAACATACACTTTCATGCCCTGCTAAATGTTGATCTGAGAAACTAGTTTTGAGAATATTATAACGGTACCTATTATCCATATAATTTTTATTTCCTTCAGCGTATTCCTCAATTTATAGACAGCCTGGTCTTCTACCGGCAGTGGTGGAATCTAACGATCCTCTTAGGCAGTGGCACAATACAAGTACGGTTACTTAGCTCCAATGAGAGGATAAAGATGTGGTGAAAGTTGAAGTCTTAAACATTATACAGTCCTTATTAATCAGACTATGGCATCTATAGGTACCATGCCCTTTCGGGAAAAATACCTAAGGTATTGCCAAGAATCGAAACGTGGACCTTTAGATTAGTAGCCAGGATTATAACTTCCATATCAAGAGGCTGGATATTCGTATACCGATGGAAGTTTATAAAGGATATGAACATTATTGCAATACTAAGCCATCAAAAACTTTTGTTAAAAATAATAGAGAAAATCTTTTCCTGCAAATATATATATATATATATATATATATATATATTTATCTAATGTTACTAAAGGAAACATTATTGAGATAAGAACACAACAAGGGAACAAAGAAGAACGTACTGCATTTTTTTATAGCTTGTAAAGTGAAAAGGGAGTGAATATAAAATGAGCCTATGTTTATTATGGCTTATAAGAAAATAAGGGTGAAAATATCACCTATTTATAATGGTTTGTAATGCCATAAAGAAGACGATACAAAAGTAGCAAAGGTTTAATATGCTTTATAAGGCAGTAAGGGAGATAACACAAGGGTGAGAGTTGTATTCTGATTTTTCACTCAATAGTAGAGATAAAACCATGTTGGCACATGTTTGCTACGACCCACAAGCCAGTAAGGTAGATAATTAAAGATAAACACATTGTTTTTTGATTGTAATGGAACAAGGAGAATAATTGAAGATTAACATAATATCTTTTTTATGGAGCATAAGTAAATAAGCGTAAGCATATAATTTAGCGTATGCTACGTATTATAAGGGATAACCACGATAGTATTTCTCCATCGGGAAATAACATAAAATTTACGTGAGTTTTTATTATTTTGCATAAGCCATTACACTATGAAATCTATTTCATCCTATGTATTTTGCCTTTGTATTCAGAACAATAATAAGGAAGAAAGTTTATTTCGACAAATTATAGTGCAATTAAGCTTTTAATTCACTTTAATTACGAGATTAATCTTTCAAGCTGTAAACTCTGACGGTATAAATATTGCCTTTTCATACATGAATTAAATTTATCACGTAATTTTTAGAATAAAATACAATTTAGTTTAATGCATTAATTATAGATTAGATATTATAACTAAGGAGTGGTTTATTGAGTACAAAAAATGTTTTAAATGGAGATTCAAAATATGGGATTCAGGTACCAAAATAGGCATATAAGGGGAAAAAAGCAGACAATAAGCAATGTAAAATTGATTTTACTACCTAAAATGTTATTACCTACTATTTTATTATCTAGTTCAGATTTAAATTGCTGTTTCTTTATCACCACATTTAATTAATTGTTCAGCTTGTATAAATATTTAGGCATACTATTTACGCTAATGTATTAGGGTTTAGTAAGTTTGAGTGTAGAGTTAGTGTACCTGCATTTATATGAAGGGAAAATGTAAAAGCGTTTGGTAAAAAAATCCCTTGATTACATTGAACCGAGATTAAAGTCTAGATCTCTCCTTCATCGACGGTCCAGTTTAATGCGAGAGTGACGCCTTAGATCATCAACCAATGAAGCGGGTCCCATGCCTCTAATCTCTAAATACTCTTCTATAATTTTCAGTAGTTAAATTGGATATATTTTATGTTAAAATGCAATTTGAGAAGATTAGGCCTAGTTCTACCCCACACAATGTCAAGGGACAACGTTTCAAATTTGCCGTGTCCGAAGAAGTTGAACTTTTCTCCTGCAACGGAATTACTTTTCCTACCAGGAAGTCGGCCGATGCTCCCCCACTGGATTTGCGCTATATTTAAAACAAGTATGCTGCAACCTACAATTTTTAAGAAACTGTAATTTATCTTTCAGCTGAAAATACTTTCCGTATAGGAAAGAGAAAAGGACACTTCAACGCCAAAAACTCTTATTCATAGAATAGGCAAAAACTATCAGAATAGGAAATTTGTATTTATTCTGTTTTATTTAACTTCTTTCTGGAGTATTTAAATTTAGGTTGTGTCGATTATATTAGTCTGTGACTGTACTGTTGTTTTACTTCCGTACACATGCAGCAGGCGACGGGTCTAAAACATTAAGTTTGCTTGTTTCCAGCGCTCGCAGCAATAACTCAAGGTCAAACCTCGCAGTGCAGGTGCGAGAGAGAAAGAGAGAGCATGCATTATACTTCACTTGTAAACTTTAGGATTTTTATTTTATTTTTCTAAAAGTAGTATTGCCTGTGTTCGCAAGAGCTCAGTAGCTCTCGGTAACAAATTGACTTTAAAGCCAGATAATTGGTGTTATTTTCTGCGTTTATGGTACAGAGCTGTTGACTGTCGATTCGGGATAAGACGTGTGAAGAGACGCATGTGCCAATATGGCAATTTCTTTATTATATATAAAATGAATACCTATTCGAACTGAAGTGAATACAACTTGAAAACCAAGACTTTTTCAACTTTTAAATAAAACATGAGTTCTGTACGTTCTAAATAAAATAATATGAAAATAACATGTATAAAATGGGTTTAAAATATAAAATGTTTAAATTACCAATCTCAGACTACTTTTCTAAAGATCGTATCACGACAAATTATACGCACTATTAAATTAACCTATTGTTCTCGTAATAATATAAAAAACACATATATCTCAACATTATTTGTTTAATGATTATAGAAATTGAAGGCAAATAGGCAAAATTTGGTCCCTAGTTATACATTTTCGAAGGCCAGGTTTTCATCCAGAACTCAAGTGAACATGAGAATATTTTCTAAGGAAAGTATGCTTGTTAATGAACGTTTAGTATCACGTTTAATAATTACTTCATTTAAGGGTAATGGATGAATACACTAGTTTATAGAATATTCAGAAGAAAAAAGGTATGTGAGAAATTATTGTGATACAATCACTCCCATATTTCACTTGGCCAAAATTCAAACCTTGACATTTCGCCACAGGAAATCTAATCCATTGTGACCCCAATTTAACCTTCACTTAAAGAAACTAGTGTGTGATCAAGATTCCCAAACCCATGGATTAAGCTAGATTTGCTGCAAGTACTTTCAAAGGAAGACTACTGGGTATGCAGAGTAATGTGTAACAAAGGTCTACGACGTTTTAAGGCTCGCAAGACGTGGACATACTTAACCAATTAAGTCATCTGCATACGATAAAAAATACCAAATAGCCCTGTTGAAGTTTTCTGTAACATGATTGACTATCTAGAACAGGTGGTAACCTTCAATTAATGTTTATTTAACGGTAAATTTCTTCCCTTGACAAATATTAAGTTAATTGAATGTTAAATTAACTGCATTGTGATGGCTTCAAATTAAAAAAACGGGAAGAATATTTACTAATATTTTGTGAACATCAATTGAATTATTCTTGATCTTTAAGTTGATCGTGATCCCGGAATTATTTGGAGGCAGTTAGGCTTTCGTCAGTAAAACCCTTTTGTTCAATTTTAATATTAAAAGGATTATACATTTTATACGGCAGGTGGTGGCATGTAATGTCGACTGCGATATAAACTGATGAAATGGTTTTTTATATATATAAAGAATATCAACGATCAGAAAATAAAAAGGTGAGCTATAAGAAGAGACGTCAGTTTTCACGCCATTCCGTGCCCCAGCGAGCGGTCTACCCCAACTGCCTCTGTAATGATATTGTAATAACTAGACGGAGCTGTCGCCACGGGTGTTCTTCTGTTCAACAATCTTTAAGACAAGACACATAATACAGACCTGTTTGATAATCGTCATCTCACTCTGGTGAGGAATACATCCCGCATGCCTTCCAACAGGTGAGCTGAGTCTGGGAATTGGTCTTGAATTTGAAATGGCTACTTGTAAATGAATATACCACCCTCACCCTTTTACCAACATTAAACAACACACACATCCATAAAGCCGTGTGTGCTTATACCTGAGAGATACTCCCAGAAAGGGCGTGTCATGACTTGCTACCATAGTGAACAGCACTTGTTTAAGGATCTAGAAGTGAGTACTTAATTAATCCTAGGTTTTGGTTTAGTTTGTAAACCATTTGTTCTCTCTTGATTAACAATATTTTTTTCTAAATTAAACATCGTTGTAGGACCTTCTCTAATCTTTTCACTGCCATCTTATAATATTAATATATTTATTGGAATTTAATTACCTAATTATACAACTTCAATAAACCAACACAATACCTTTAAAAATGTTTTCAGCGCAGTTAAAATTTTAAGAGTATTTTCTACTCCTATTTTATTCAAACCATAGGTTTTTATTAAAGAACGTACATTTGGTATATCCGACAAAAATACAATACAAAAACATGCTATAAACATCTAATGAGTATCTGTGAATCGGTTTTCTTCCCTAATTAGAACTTTAATTAGCCCGCTATCAACGAGTGCACGTTCACTTGTGACCTATGTACAGTAGATCCAATACGAGATTAGTCAAATGCGTACTGAGTAAACATATTAGAGGTACAGTTTTGATAAGTTCTGCTTACCCTGGCAGCATTCCACGACACGTTACTCCATTTTGGAGGTACTAGAATCAACGTTGGTGGTCTTGGGGTAAAGTGTTCGCCTTAGGACCCGATGTTTGTAGGTTCAAACCCGGTGTAGGTTTAAATCCGTTGTGGTACCATGTCGAAAGAGGCATGTAAAATGGTCCTGTTAGGTATGTGAACATACCTTTCCAACAAAAGTGGTATGCTCTTACAGGCTCGCTTATAGAATTTCAGTATGGAGGACAACGAAGGAACCAGTATACTTTCTGAGCTCAACTAGTACTTTTTCTTTATACCAGATGGTACGGGCAGCACTAACCAGCCGAATAGTTAAGTATATGCCAAGCTTCGGATGGAAGGGGAGCACATCCAACTCACGTTCAGGTTGCATACTCATCAAGCAAGCAAGGAGGTTCTACTCATCAAGCAAGCAAGGAGGTTCTAGACAGTACTCCACGTCTTACTAAAGGCAGATTAAGTTTACTTTGCCCTTTTCTGTAAGTAAAAATGTTACTAAGATGTGGTTCTTCATCTATCCACCTTAAAAACATATTTTATCAGTTTTTTAAATCCTTTTTTAAAGTGTCAAATCATTAATGATATGTAGGAATTCAGAGATATTTAAGGTAGTATTTCAAAATACAGAAAATACAATAGTTATCGTGATTGGACTATAATCACCAGAGATATCTACATATTTACACTAAAGGGCTAGAGAGAAAAACGCAGAGTAAGAAAAAGTGTATCCGCTTTTTCTATATTAAAGAATTGTAAACCATTTAGGCAACACATATATATCAAACTCTTAAGACCAACCTTAATATCACCGAAAGACTAGAAGATATGGGCCATAAGTAGCTAAGCTTTGGTTTCTGACCTCACTGCTATTTGGGCATAAGCACAATAATATCCTTTAGACTTTGGCCTTTATCATTCTCATATTATTACCCTTAGGGACTGTTCACGTTTAATTACACTAATGGTCTTGGGATGAGGAAGGTAGAATTTAGAGGAAACCTACTGACATACGCACTAAGGTAATGTGGTAAATGACTTAGAGAAGGCCTCCCCTGGCACATCTGGTTGAAAATTGAGCCCCAACCTTCCCGTAAACCTGCAAACCAAACTAGACGGACCTAACGTTTAGTCTTCGTGCTCACCACTGCTCTTGATTAAGATTATTTATTTTGTAAGTTTATTACAAGTTTATTAATTTAAACTAACATCCGCTCTATTTGCATACCCTTATCTATAACATAAGATGAAGTATTCATTTCAAAACGTAATGTTTATTTTTGTTGGAAGTATTAAAATAATCAACAAAATAAACAACATCATAAATTTAAAAAACTTTTGAAGGCATGGTGAATATTTTTATAATTTACTTTTAACTTGATATTCTCGTATATACAAGATTTCCTACAAAAACTGCATTTAATCATTCTAAGTGTACGAACTATTCATCTGCTAAATATATACACTAACACATATTATACATCATTGTGAATATAATTGTATAAGGAAAATAACAAACTCAAATAATGATTGACCAGCTTCGATGGTCGTATGGTCTAAGAAGTCACTCCCACGCTAGACTGGCCTACCTATGGCTGGAATATCGGGGCTTGAATCCTTGTAGTGCGTACTGAGATTGGTTTATTCGAAATGGTTTCCCACTCTCACTCTACGAAAATGTGGGTACACTTCCTTTAAATTCTAATCTCTTCACTCCTAAATAAATAGCCTAATTAGTACATAGGCGTGTAGCCTGAACATGCAGGCTGTGGGAAAAAAAAAAGTTATTATTAGATAGACCAAATTAATAAATTATTAAGGGTTTATCTACACAATTTATACCAACTAATTATTCCTGTACCTTAATGAAAAAATTTAATTAAACCATGACATTAATCACCAACTCAGTTTTATCCATTGTTTTATATTTCTTTAAGAAAGAAGTGAAGAACAAAAATAAAATTAAAAGAAGTCGGTTATAAAGGAATGAGGGCATTGGCAAAATTATATATTTATATATATATATATATATATATAAATGGGGTCCGCCTTTAACGAAAGAGGGTAGAAGCACTGGCAGACACGTCTTCTATAAATCACGTCTACATGAAGGCCTAACCCACACAAAATATAAATCTATGGCTATTCTTCATCCGGGCAGTCTACAGTTAGAGCAGCCATTGGAAACCAGAGGAGCTGTCTCAGATTCCCTTGAGAGGAAGGAAACGTGTATGTATGGGGGCGGGGAACTAGGGGGAGGGAAGAATCATTCATAACCCGGGTTTCTTTCCCCAAAAACCGCGTCAAAGTGGTAGGAGGTGCTACCCGTGATGGTGTTATCAAAACAAATGAACGAGAAGGTGCGAGTGGTAGAGAAACTTAATTTAAATAAAATATGAAATTAAAAACATGTTACTTTTTAATATAAGGAACAATATTAATGGAGATAAATGATTTAAAGTGAAATAAGAGTTGCATATATCTTAGTTATAATAAAGTACTGATAGCCATCACTAAGTTAACTATGACATATATGTATATATATATACATATGACATATATATATATCACCGCGTCTTACTTCCCGTTTGGGCTATACGCCCATTATAAATTAGATAATAGATACATTTTACATCTGAACACAACATAATATAACCATTCATTCCTTATAAATAAATAGGTATAGTTAAATGTATATAGATATACAATTTATTTGGAACGATTAAATTCTTAATAATCACTCATCAATGATTTCCACCAAATTATCTGTGGAAAATAAAGATTGATAACTTTTAAAATTTGAATGTAAAAAACATGCTACAAAGTATTTAAGAAAATATTTGAAAACAGAGATTTTTACTTTCTCACTATCTTACAGGTAGAAAAAGTATTGTGATCGTAAAAAAAAAAAAACTCGAGATTTTGATGAATCTCGACGTTTCATGACCCGCCGAAACCGAAAATGTGGTTTTTGAATATTCATCTGTCTGTCTTTCTGTACCTCCGACTAGAGCCTAAACTATTTTACCGATCAGGCTGAAACTTTGTATCTAGGGTTTTAACAGGATTTCCCAGAGGAGTTTTTAGAATTGAATATCTAACCTTAAAATTAACGGTAGTTTACTGAAGGGCAAAAAACGAAAAAGTCAATTTTTGTTAAAATCAGTTCTAACGATTTTGATTAAATCTCATTACAACCATTTATAAATATTTCAACCAATATGGCTACTCTCAATATTTCGGCAAAATGACTTTAAGGGCTCAGGTCTGATGCGTAAATTATCATTTTTTTATCACATCTCCGAAACTATTTAAGATATGAAATTACTTATCATAGCAAATATATAGATCAATCTATAATAGAAATATTTTATTCGAAACATATTTTATTAAAACTAATAACTTTCAAGCTATACGCAAATATATATATTTTTAACTTTTCGAACACTAAAGGTAAAGTATTTTGACCGTAAAAACAATCTAACCCGAAATGTTGATGAATGCCAATGTATCATGACCTTAAACCCTAAAGAGTGGTATTTGCAATGCCGTGTGTCTGTATGTCTTTTTAAAACCAAAATTAATAGTAGTTAAATGAAAAGCGAAAAGAGAAAATCTTAAAATCACCTCTAACGATTTTGATTAGAATTCGTATCTAGGCGTTGATTAAGATTATAAACAAAATGGCTTTTTTAATTTTCCCATGAAAATGACATTTAGGGTTCTTAACAGAAGCAAAAATTTCTACATCTCCGCAACTATTTGAGATACTAAATAACTTATAATGGTAAAATTGTATTACTATTAAGAATAAACAAATATTTGAAATATAACCAATAGTTTCGTAGATATTGGCAAATATATCAATACAATCTTGTGAGTTTTAGTTGTGAAGAGATAATACCTAAGTTTAAACGCAATAAATCTCTAATGCCATAGAGTAAACAAATAATTAGTAAGTCTTTAAAGAAGTAGATGTTTTTCCTTTAACCCCTTAGGGGAAATGTTTGTACAGCACAGGGGTGAATCCAGGAGTTTCATGAGGTGGGGGGGGGGTATGCGGGTGCTCCATTGGAATCGGGTCGGGGAGGGGGGTGGAAGAAACTTCAAGAAAATTAGACATAAAAATACTTCCAAATTCGAGAGTAAATCTTTAAGTAATTTTTAAATGTAGCGCTAAGCTTGAGAATAATCCTTTAATGAAGGGTATAACTTGAAATTTGATATTAGTATTAAAATTTAATATAAGCAGATTGTAAGAATATCCACAAATAGTGATAATAGCAGCAGGGAAATACTTTAAACAATATAAAAATTATTATGTAGGTAGATTTTTAGCTATTCAATCAATTAAACAGAAAAGATGGAATTATTCAGATTTCGAACAATCGAACTTTAACTTCACTCTATAGTATAGATAGTTATTTCACATTCTAAATAGAAATTTTACCACTAAGCCATACTAACACGTTATGTGTGTGGTATTATTTAATGATTTTATTTAAAGTACGATATTAAAAAACAAATTATTTTAAAGATATTTATTTTTAATTAATCATTAAAATAGTTATAATAAGAATGATGAAATTAATTTAAACCAAAACAATGTTTGTGCAACAAGGGGAGAGGTGCGCAACTTAAATTTGGGTAATTTCTTTAGTTCCCATTTTCACCACTTTAATATTTAATGTGATTTTCTTAAGTATTTATAATAATTACCGTATATTAATAATTTAATAATATTACCAATTACAATTTAAAAAATGAAATCTCTTTGGTGAGATAGTATTACGTGACAGTAAAACAAGTAGTGATTTAAACATTGGTTTAATAGGTTTAATTTCTTGAAGGGGGCGTGCGCCCCCCATGACCCTGTCCTGTATCCGTCCCTGGTACAGAAATGATCTATCTCTCTCATTTTAGACTCAATAGTAAATAATTACCTATTTTATTGTCAAAACTTATCATAGAGAAATTTAGTAGCAATGCGGTAACCATAAGATGTGTATTCCCTAATAAAATGCCAAAAATCTTAACCGGAAGTTAAAATTTTATTCCGAAGTGTTGACCCTCAGGAACCCAATATCGATATTTTTACTGGTCCAAATATAAAAATGAAGACATTATTTTTTTAAATAAGAATATAAAATTTAAAACCGTGAGCCAAAAAAGTTTTACGTATGTATAGCGCAATTAGATCTCGGGTTCGCTAGTGTGTATTATATTATGAATTTTAAGTAAATATCTCCATTTATAACAGTAGAGCAAGAAAGTACGTGCAGTCATTTATTTTAATTTAAGAAAAAGTTATTTAATAATATTTAATATTTTGGATTCAAAGAAATATTTTATAACTCATTCATCTTCTAAATATTTAAGAAGTTTTAAATCTATATACATATGAAATAACCATCGACCGTTTCAAGACTTTTAAGTATAATAATAAAAGGTCTCACATACAGCCTTACAATATAAATTTTAATAGTTTTGTGTACAATATGTATTAAAACTAATGTTTTTTTGAGTAAAATGGTATAACTTTAATTTAGTATGTTTATATAAACCCCAACTTCCACTATTCTATTTGAGAACTTCCAATCGGCCTTTTATCATTTTATGTAAATTTTAATTGGTATCCTTATACTTTAAGGAATATGTTTGTCCTCACAATAAAAATATATGTCATTTAGACGAGTTGTTGATAAAATCCGTGCACCATAAAACTGCACGCTGGTTAATATAACTCTAAATTATCGTTAATGTTTTATACACATCAAAGTTTCTTAGAATAAATATGAATACATTTAATTATGCGATTATATAAGTACTATGATTTATTTGCTTTGACCTCTTTGTTAGTATTATGTTTTTCCTTTCATATAAAGATTTATTTCGTCTGTAAAGCTACTAAACTCATTAATTTAAATGAAAATATCTTATATCGTTGAATACCAACTCGTGTTTAAAATATAACAAGTAATCACTAAACCACATCGCTGATATTTTATCACTCTTAAACTAAACAAGAGAACCATATTTATTCCACGCTTAATGGTGAATGGTTTGCGTGTCAGTCTAATTTATGTACTGATTCCTGTAGGAATAAATTTAAATTACCATTTTTATAATCATAATTCTATCATAAATTTGGATCTTGGTAAAAAAAAAAAAAGACCTTTAAGACAGTCATTCCTACAAAAATCAGTGTAAAGTCCAGTTTTCACGGATCAAAAAAAAGTTCAGGGCTTAAATCGCGGATGGGTATATAGTGTTGTTATCTCTAAATAGTTTCCATACACAAAAAATCACAGTTTCCATAGTGATGTACACAAATAATTATTGTACAGATGGGCCCTTACATACACAGATGGAAAATTCACAAGGAAATTTGAGTTTTTGTTTTAAGCTAATACTTTTACCGAAATCCCAGACCCATAACGTTTATAATGAGTGGACGTTTTTCAAAATCCGTTCAACCATTTTCTCGCAATTTCACTTACCGGAAAAGGGCTTATCAAATTATACATAAGAACAGAGGTAAACATTCAAAGACAAAAAAGATGAAGGAAAAAATCAACAACTATTAATATAACCCGATATCATCGATTTGTTTGATAAATTTACAAATAATTTCCGTAATCTTTCTATTTGTTGTACCATAATACTAATGTAAGACATTAGTATGTATTATTTGTAACCAGATAGAAATATTTTATCTAAATATACACACTCACGCACAAAGCAGCGTTTCAATGGTGATGTAAACAAAGAATGAAAAGCTGAAAATTCTCTGAGAAAGTCAGCTTTTTGTTGAAAACTATTATTTTCCCCGACATCCTAGATCCCTAACCTTTAAAATGAGAGGTCCTTTGACAAAATCTGTTTAGCCATTTCCTAGTAATTTCTATTACCGCAAAACGGACATATAAAATTAGATTAAGAGGGATTTAGCGATTAAGTTTAAGAGAGAAAGTGTTTGAGAGAGGGAGTTAGAGAGAGAAATTGAGAGAGTGAGTTTAAGATAGATAGAATGATATTGAGATAGAGACAGTGGTTTTGAGAGAGTTTGAAATAAAATGAGTTTGAGAGAGAGTGTGTGTCTGAGAGAGAGATAGAGTGAGAGTTTGTGAGAGAGCGTTCAAGATATAGAGCAAGAGCGTTTGAGAGAGAGAGAGCATTAGAGAAAGAGAGAGCGTTTGGAAAAAAAAAGAGAGAGCGTTTAAGAGAGCTTAAGAGAGAGAGAGTATAATAAATATAATGTAACAGAAATTGTGTGATAGAGAATCTATGTGAGGGTAGAGAATGTGTGAGAAAGAGTGATAAAATGTGGGAAAGAGAACGCGAGAATATTATATGAGAGTGTGTTTGTGTGTGTGGGGGGGAGAGTGAGAGAGAGAGAGAGAGTGTGTGTGAGACCGTGAGAAAGGTTGTCAGATAGAAGGAGAGAATTTGAAAATGTAGATGTGGTACACAAAACATGATTATTTTAAATAAGATGTCCTCAAAATTAAGCGGTGAAATGAAAAATAATATAAATGGTTCATTTTTACTGTGTTACTATTTGCAAAAATGAACATCAAAACCCATTATTTAAAAAAATGAACACAAAAACTCATATTTAGATAGTTAAAATGACAATTTTTTTACATTATTCAAGATCATCTTATCATTTTTGAGCTTATAATACATAGTAAAACATATTTAAACAAAATTTTATTAAGCGCGGAATATAACGTAGACAATATTTTCACGAGATTAACAGCTTAACCTTTTAATTTTTGAATTATGCTCAATATTATTGATTTAAATGTGAATTAACAATAGCAGCATTCTAATAAAAAATAAATTCTTTTCCAATTTATGAATCTCAATTTAGATGTGTTATGACAAGCACCCAAAGAGAAATATTAATCCAAATTATAAAATTGTGATGTGCTTAGACCAACAAATAAAGATTGAGTAATTAATTTTTAGCCAAAGAGATATATTTTATTTAGAGATTTACAGCCATGCAGAAAAAAACGGTTGCCATGGTGACTAAACATAGAAAGAAATACTGAAAATTCTTTTGAAAATCGTGTTTTCGTGGAAAACTACTATTTTACCCAAAATCCTGGACTCCTTACCATTAAAATGAGTGTTCTTTTGTAAAAATCTATCCAGTCATTTTCTCGTAATTTTTATTACCGGAAACGAGCTTATCAAATTATAAATAAGGACTGGTGGATTGTTGCAGTGATGGCCGCAGATTATTTAACTAAAGTTTATTATAAATATGTATTCAGAAAATTTCTATTTAATTTTTCCTTACTCAAATTTCTAATAAAAAGCTTACTCGACAAAGACTATCAAATTTACGTTGATATTTAGCTTTCGGTGTTTAATTTGAATCAAAACATTTATTTTCCCTCTTCACGTCACGATGAGAACTTTAAAACGACCCTTCTACCAGCAATACATCTATTTGGTGCACCAAAACACTTAAGTAAAAAACTAGGTATTATTTTTAACCAAATATAAATATTTTATTTGGCGATACAGTTCCGCAAATCATGGTTTCCAAGGTGATGTAAATAAAGAATGATTACAAAGATGAATCACTGCCCACACAGAAGTAAAAGATGGAAAATTTGCTAGGAAATTTGGGGTTTTGTTTTAATCTACTATTTTTTACGACATCCCAGACCCCTAACCTTTAAAATGATTAGACATTTGTCAAAATTGGTTCAGCCATTTTCTCGTAATTTAAATTGCATGAAAAGGGCCTATCAATTATAAATAAGAGCAGAGTTAAATATTAAAATACAAAGAAGAGGAAGAATAAAAATCAGAAATGCAAATAAAAAAAATATATTACCTAATATCATCGTTTTTTTTGATAAATATAAAAATAATGGTCATAATATTTATATTTATGACTCCATATCCCTAAAGTGTTGGGTTGGTATTATTTGTAATCAGGGAGAAATATTTATTTATAGAGCTAAATTCACGCACAAATCAGAGTTTCCATGGTGATGTAAATAAAGAATAAAAAGCTGAAAATACTCGGAGAAATTTAGCTTTTAATTGGAAATTCTATTTTTACGAACATACTGGACCCCTGACCTTTAAAATGAGAGGTCAGTGATTTCCTCATAATTATTATTACCAGAAACGGGCTTATAAAATTTTATATGAGATAACCATTGACGTTGTCGACTGTCCTTCCAGCAAATTCCTTTTTGAGCAGACATGTTTAATGCATGGTGAAGTGGTATTTCGACTACCACATGGATCATGCATCATTCGTTAGAGGACGAGATTGAGATAAAGAGAGTGAGAGTGAGATAGAGAAAGTGAAAGTGAGATAGAGAGTGAATGATTTATAGAGAGTTTGAGAAAAAGGGATTTTAAGAGCAAGCGTTTGAGAGGGAGAGATCATTTGAAAGAGAGAGCAGGCGTTTGTGAAAGAGCGTTATAGAGATAGAAAGTTTGGGGGGTTTGAGATAAAGTGAGAAAGCGAAAGTGAGTATTTGAGAGAGAGTATAATAAAGATAATGTGAGAGAAATTGTGTGGTAGAGAGTGTGTGTGTGGGGAGGATGGAGTGTGAAATAGAGAATGAGAGAAGATCATATGAAAGAGAGAGCGTTATAGAGTGTGTGTTTGAGGTGAGAGTGTGAGAAAGAGAGAGAGAGTGTGAAAATATACATGTGGTACAAAAAACATTACGGTACTTTGAAATATTATTCCCTTAAAATTAAGTATCAACATGGAAATATAAGTGAACTTATTGTATTTGTAAGAAAATATATTTGGGGTACAAAACATATTACTCTTTTAAATATGATATCCTCGAAATTAAGCGGTAAAATGAAAATATAGCTTAAGTTTGGTATTTGTATTTTGTTACTACTTGTTAAAATGAACAACAAAACCCATTATTTGAACGAAATATAGATCAAAACTCATTATTTGAAAAAAAGAACACCAATATTCATATTTGGATAGTTAAATAACTATTTTTAAACTATATTCAAGATAATTTTATCGTTTTTGAGCTTATAAATCACACCAAAACATATTTAAACTTCATATTTTTATCAGGTGCTAAACAAAACGTAGACAATACTTACACAAACTTAACAACTTAACCTTTAATTTTCGAACTATGCTCAATATTATTGATTTAAATGTTATTAACGATGGCAACATTTCAATAAAAAATAACCCAGTAGAAGCATCTCAAATTTAGATGTGTTATGACCAGCATCCAAAGATAAATATTCATCAAAAGAGAAAATTGTGATGTGATTGGACCAACAAAATTTATTTAATAAATATTGAGTTATTTGTTTTTTATCCAAAGAGATATATATTATTTAAAAATTTATAGCCACGCAACAAATAACGGTCCACATGGTGACTAAACAAAGAATTAAAAACTGAAATTTATATGTGAAAATCGGGTTTTCTTGGAAAACAACTAATTTTTTACGACATCCTGGACTCCCAACCGTTAAAATGAGTGTTCGTTTGTCAAAATCTGTTCAGTCATTTCCTAGTAATTTCTATTGCCGGAAAAGGGCTTATCAAATTATATATAAGGATGTATATAATGTATTTATTGTTGTATTTATTTACACTCTTAGCCTTCCAAACATACATAATATATTTTATCCTAAAACATCTTTAACTATTTTAAAACGTTAATATTTTAATTACGTTTCGGTATTTCTTAGACATCCTTTAATAGACTATTTTTGAATTCTAAGGACCTTTTGAGAGTTTCTAATTATATTAGTTGGATACTTTTGCTATCTGAATCGTAGTAGATGACTTCTGCTCTTTCTTAAACGTATATTTGTTTATTTTGATGTCCTAAATTTCAATGACGTCTCATCGTTTATTATAAGTTTTTTAGTTGCTTTAATTTTCCCAGAATTTGGAGGATATTTTGTATTAATTTTGTATGTTTATTTTGTTAATACTTCTTCAACTTTTTAATGACAGCTTTTCCCTTTTATTTGATTACATTTGACCTATATATCTTCCTTCTACTTTTTTTAATATAATTTTTCAATGGTATATCCTTTTTCAACTGAATATTGTTTATGATTACTTCCATAAATTGACATCTTCCTGTGAGCATCTATTTGTTATATTAAGTTTTCCTTCTAATATTTTGTTGGTTTCATCTAACCTTCCAATACGAATACGTGTTTCTATTTAGATTGCTATATTTTATACATCATTGTTTTTAAGTTTAAACTATTTAGGTTAAGTCAATTCTCTTCATAAAGTAATATGGCAGTAATATATTCTCTCTCTCTCTCTCTCTCTCTATATATATATATATATATATAAATAATAAAGTTAGATAACGACTATTTTATTCGAAGCAGATCATTATTGAGGATGTTAGCTGTAATTACTATGTAGAGATGAAAACCTAAGATTGAAATGAATATAGGATTGCATTAAACAAATCTAGAGACTGAGGACATGACAAAATATAAGCGGTCTATATATGTCAACTGTCCATTATATAATTATGTACTGTACGTTTGGTAAGGAATGACTACTGTATTTAATATTTCATTTAAAGGTATTGACCATTTAACTTAGAAGTAGTTATAAGTTTAGTTCTCTGTTATATCTTACTCTGCAGACGGTATATACGTATTTTTTTTAATACGATAGTTAAGTAGTATTTATGAGGTAGGTAGCCATAAAAGATTTTTTTCCATAATTTTCTTAGAAGGAGGTAGGGAAATAATGTTTATATAAAAAAACGCCATTAATAACATTTTTGGATGTTAAGCTATGACCTCCTCATTAGCGGTAAATCAAACAAAATGAGACTGACTTTCTTAATTCACGTACCAGCCGATGATGATTTTTTTTGGGTTCAATCTTTTATTTAAAGTTAGTTAACAAACTAATATTGGTCACTAGTGCCTGAGTATTTCATTTCATTAGCACACCTTGTTATGCATCAATATAATACCGAATTTTAGTTCCACAGAGATTTTGGCCAAATTTTCTCTGAAGTGAATGGAGTAATTCATCCTATTTATGAATTCTCTTTTTTATATATAAATTATTCTACACTTTAGACATTAACAAGTACAGTTATGTGAAACTCGTGCTATGCTTACCATATTTCAAATATTATTATCAATACTCCTATGCACAAACATTTCATACGGCCAACCACGGACGTGGCTTAGTGAAACTTGTCTGAATGCGGTGATTCACATTTAATATTAATTAACAACGCCAATATAAATAAATGGTCACTTATTGCTTCACCAAAGTGCTTTTGACAAACATAGCACTATCAAATGAAAGCCTGTCCACTTCCGAATGACACAAATGCAACACCCTTGAGGCCAGTTTTTATTTAAGTACGCGTTGTGTACATCACCACAAATCTAACAAAGGACACATAGAGGGTAAACAATCCCACAGGTCCCCACTGCCCATTTGGTAGACTACCTCCCTTTCCCCTGTCAACCATCTCTTTTTACTCTGGCTCTTCATTTTAGAACAATCTATCCCCTTTACCCATTGGTAGGCACTGGTTGGCACTAGGCATCACCATAAAGTATTTACCAGTATGTCGTCCCCACTCCTCTATAACGGTACCCAAACTCATCCCCGACCAACCCACCCTTATTTCCATAAATTGGGCCAATAAATCAATATCACCACCCCACACTCCAAACACCCTTTGCACATTTGAATCCGTGAACTCTCAGGTATGTTAATACACCCGCTTCAGCTGGGAAAACTCATTGTGCGCGCATGTGTACATTCTGTTGGCAAAATAATGAGACCCTTGTTGCCTTGGTTTGTTATGAATTCATGGGATAGGAGGGGAGGGTGGCTGGTGGCTCGTTGGTTATTGGCTTTAAAATATTTGCTTCCTGGTTATTTCCACCCCCTACCCCTTATACTATTTTAACACACCCCAATTACACTAATTCAAATTTAGAAACGACTTAAAAGGTAAGGTGTTGATTGCTATGATTCTAGTGTAAGCTTCCACGGGGGAGTTAAAACTTTCCGCACGGAGTGTACACATTTGTGCTGATACGGATCAAACGTTCCACTGCTATCAAAATATAGGCATGTATAAAATCGGCTGGGTGTTTGAAATGTTCTGAGTTCTATGTTAGCCCTAATTGCATGTGTGTAGTACAAGATACACTAAATACAAAATCTTAAGCCCGGTTTAAAAAACTCCTTTTGAATATAGCTGCTTAATATTGATACTACATAGTGTTTATTATAATTATATTTGAATAGTTTTAACTATAGACTCTTTGTTCTAACCAAAAAATTTGCTTTATTTTAAAATATAAATTTTTAAATTGAACATAAATTTTTTTATCAAACATTATATATTTTTTAATGTAAATACGAATAGTATGACCGAACATACTATCAATTTTTATATTGAACGTAGACTTTCTTACTAAGACAATTAATATTTTTAATTTCTTATGACAAATTGTATAGGTAAGCCTGTTTTTTCTTCAGCTAGGAATATTTATACGCATTGAATGATTGTTATTTGCCAAGACAGAGTTAGTTAGTAACATTCTCACTTTTTTAAAAGGTTATACTTGATTCTTATTAATGATCATGGCAAACGCAATTGTCAACGGAAATTTTGTGCTTTGTAATTTTGATAGCAAAATATTTCTTGAAGGAGATAGCTTCACTCTAGGAATAAGTACTTGCTCCACGCACTATGATCCAGTCAGTATCCCGTAATCAATGGAGTTTTATTGCACGAGCTTCATTTGCATTCTTGTAAAATTTATTAGACCCTTCACTTTGTTTAAGTTAAGCATAAGCAACCCAAATGCATTTTTTTTTAGTTACAGTCTGTGCCTGGGTGGTCTGATTACTTCTGGAAGGTTTAAAAACTCTGCTGGAAACTGTATTTGTTCACCGATATCGTCGATAACAATAACGTCACTACTTTAATAGTTCCAAATATCACCAGGCAATTTCTATAGAATTTCACCTTTCACCTTGGCGCAGTCTTCATTTTTTTAAGCCAAAATTTATTTTCGATGATTGAATTGTCAGCAATAGTTTGCTCGACTTTTTTTTCCATATGTGCAATCTAATAAAATCTACCACACTGTCTGTTTCTAACCGATTATTGCTGAATTGGTGAGGAGCAGACTATAATCTGTAGATCTAAACAATTTTCCGTTGCCTACTTACAGAAAAAATTTAGCAAAGCTATGCTCACTTTCAAACATTTGCATTATGTTCGTAGGAATAAATTATGTATATTTTTGCCAAAGACGATGGTGAGGCACTTTTGCCATTGTTATGTAATAAAGGTGATGTTGGACATAAGTGACCGTACTCAGTTATGCTTTTACACATAGTGGGATAAGTTTTCTATAATGATTTGCTAATAATTATAATAATACTAATAATAAAAATAATAATAATCTGACACTTTAGATTAGTTGGTAGCGTGTCTGTCTATTGAGTTAAGGGTTTCGAATTCGATTCCCGGCATGGCCGAAACATTTATCATTGATGAAATGTGGGCTTCCCCGTTGATAAATTAATGACTGGAGACAGGATGTTGTGCCTGTCCTATTCTTAAGTTATATGATAAGTCAAATGATACTACGATAGACCTAGCCAGCCGGTAGTGAAAAAATATATGGCTTGAATAAAAAACTGACCCAGACCATTAGCTGGAAACGATAATAATGATGTAGAATAAATAATAATAATAATAATAATAATAACTATTTTGATGACACACTTCTTATGGTTGAGATTTAATAATATAGTTAATACCTATTTTATATCTTACTGTGAGCCACATATACAGATTATCTAGAAATCCATTAGATATAGAGTATATTTATAACAGTTTTGGAGGTTACACTTTAGTCCTGACTTTCACAGGCAACTTTAGAAAAATTACAGTAAAAAACTTAAGATAAATTTAATTACGTTTTTATATTAAAAATATTTTAGATCATATTAAAAAGAAGGATTAAAAGAAAAAACGTAGTGAAATTATGAAACAAATGTGTTAAGAAGCGATTCATGATTGCTAATCGCGCCTTGGCCATTTTTATTAACACATAATATTGTGTATGTATTTTAGCATCACATCTTATTAGCTGTTCTGGTCATACAGACACTTACTAACTATGATAATGGGTTAGATATAAGGAAGGTTGAACTTAGAAGACGTGTACCTTCATTTGCGCTTAGAGAGAATAGGAAACGATTTAAAAAATCCACACCACACCCAACCAGGATCAAAACACAAGCTCTTGGTCACCGGCAGTATAATATATTGTGATAGTGACACATTAGACTATACGTCCACCAAAGTGAAGAGTTTGTATAAGTCTTTGTATATCATTTTGGAAGTTTTTGCACCTTTTAATTCTTTTTAACCCGTTTAAACTTTATACCCTTTTTGCCATATTCACAATTTTTATCATTTTCATAATTTTTGCAGTTTCCCTCCCATCTGTTCTTTTTTACCACTGCCTTTTTTTTTTGCCCTTTATACGTTTTCATTTCTTCTAATCCCATTTAAACTTTTAAAACACTATACTTACCCGTTTCACCCGTTTTAAAATTGTGGTAAAAATTTGTTTAACTTTTCTGCCCTTTGTACTCCTTTTACAGCCTTTTTCACTTTTTAACCTTTCATTACTAAAACATTTCGTCCAGGCTAAGCCGAGTACTTGATATAAAAAGGTGTAAAAATGGTAAAGAGTTCAAAAAGGATAAAACAGCTAAAATGTAAATCTAATAATCTTATATGCTATAATAAGGTAAGAAATATATACAAAAAATTGAAAGCATAAAAAAGGTTAAAAAGGAGAATAAAGTAGTAAGACTAAAATAACAAAAAGGTCATAAAAGGGCAAAAAAGTTAAAAAGAGCAAAAAAGGGTGAAAAGTTAGAACGGGTAAAAAGTAGATCTTATAAAAATGAAAAGGTTATAAAAGAGCAAAAACTGTAGTCAAAACTTTTCCTTATCCACTTAAGCGTAGATGTTGAGTATGGACTTTAGATAAAATGAACCAAACTTACCGAGGAGAAAAGTTGGAAACACATATTGTGATACATCACGTTTACAAATTCACACTTAAGGCACTCGGCTGGAATTATAACCTCAATACGAGTACATCCATGAACTACGAAGTTGTGCAATGCTAGTCTAATTATCTTACGGTAGGGTGGAAGTAGAATGCAAGAAAATGTCAGTTTTTATGGAAAAACTTTTTTTTTGACAAAATAAATCAAATATTGCTCCAGCAAAAACATGTAATTTAGATTTTTTCACATGGTGACCTAAACAGTTCTTGAATATCTGTAATCAACATACCAACATTTAATGATAAACTTTTTAAATGAAGAGAAAATAATCATAAATTCCAGGACACCGCTAACATAATATATTAAAGAATCATTGTTGACGACACCTTGAGAAGAAAATAAAATTCTGTTTATACTATAGAAATAATTTATTTATTTTGACCAAAATTTTTTTGCTATAAGATCTTTAAAAACATTTACCTTTTCTTGCGTCACAATCCACCCCACCCCCTTTTCACCCCCCCTAAAATCGCAAGTTCATTAGTGCTGGTATGAAAAAAAAAACTCGACTCTTATTGAGGGATTGACAAGTTTTAGGCGTGTATATCGTCTGACAATGTCGTTAACTTTTGTGAAGAGATGAGAAATCATTACGGTGTATTTTACCTGATATATTATTCAACCCATTGAAGTTTACTTCAATGACATGTCTAAGGTCATCTCAGGGCCAAATTGTTTTATGATTGATGACTTTGTTAGACCCATAAAAATCAGATAAAGTCGCTCTAATATTACTAATCCGTCCATGTGAGAATAGTAAGTAATTCTGTTTTTGGTTTAATATTTATGAACAAGATATTCAGTCCATATAAATTAAAATAAGATAAATCAACTGCTCAAAGACATTTTAGTTCGTGATACAAAAAAAAAAGTAAAAACTTAAATATTAATAATTTAAATGAAGCATTGAAGATACTTAATTTTTTCGTCTTAGTTTGGAAGCTGAACCCGAATTTAAGTACTAATATACTAAACAACACTGCACTCAATTCGTATGAGCTACACTTTGAGTATGTTTGGCAATCATTTTGAACTCCAATATAGAAAATGAAATGAAACGTAATAATAAAATTAACATAATTATTTAAGCAGATAAGCATAGTATATAAAATTCTTCTTCGTTACAAAAAACGCACACGCACATAATTCACTTGAGCTAAAATGAATAATATATATTTGTGTTCTCAGCTCTATATAGGTACCGGTGACCTGGTGGTCTAGGGGTAAGGTGTCGGACTTCTGTGCTAGGGGTCCGGGTTTCAATTCTCGGTCCCGGCACAGATTTATCTGATTGCCAAACCCTTCCTTCACCTCTAACAAGACGAGTATTAATGACAACTTGTAAATGTGAGGAATGCCAGGCCTCTACCGTGATTCGGATTCCACTTTAAACTGTAGGTCCTCCATTTTATCTCACAATCACCCTACCATTACAGATTAGCGTAAGTGCGTATAACCCGAACGGGTAGTAAGACGTGGTGCTAATAATAATAATAATATATAGGTACCCTACATTCTTTGTAATTTTGTATTTTGTACAAACTATAAATAATCATTTATGCATGTGAGTATTTGACACAATAAAAATTATAAAACATTTTAACTTGTCCTTACTATCACTAGTGGGCACATATTTAAATATGTAAGTCTCGTCTTCTCTTGTTAGCAGGTAACGGGGTCATTTATGTTATAATTACAAAAATGTGGACTATGTTAGTTTTTCTTAAATTTTTCCCTACACAACTGAAGGTACAGCCCAACATTGTGTAGGAAGAATCTTATCCGATATATATAGTATATTTAGTAATAATGATATATATATACATAATTATTACTAAATATACTTCTATATATTCATACTTTTAGTAATTTGATATTCAGAGAGTTATTTCGATATATATTATCATTAGTTATAAAAAAAGTTTTATAAAAATGGTCAAGCATCATGCAGCTCGATAAATTAGGGCTATTGGGAGCACTACAATTTATCTGTCATTTAATTATCTATGTAAAATTTTAATAGGATCAAAGCGTGTGGGATTTTGATGATAGTTTAGTGGAAATACTTTTCCAGTAGCAGAATTGAAGAAAATACGTTCCAGAGTGTCGTTAAACAGTGGATCCTGATGTATTTGGTCAATTTGTCACCTGTTAAGTTTCATTGCTCCAAGCATACGACTGAATGATTGGATTGTACGTCCCAGGGACTGAATTATGTAGCGTGTTTGCTGTGATTATTGACTGATGGGAAATCGCTGTTATTTACAGTATTGAAGATTCGACCCGTACCACATCGTACAACAATCTGTCGCTCCCCCCCCCCCCCNACCATTTGGCCGCCCCCCCCCCCCCTGTTACGCGTCCCCTCAACCCTCCACCACCAACCTCCTATCTTTGTTTCGATAAAAATTCATATACGTTGAATTTTGGGGTCATTGCTTAGAATAACTTTGTCAACGACAGGTCGATGGAACATAGAATATTAAGGTATAAATAACGCACGTTATCAAATAAAATAGGATATTCAAATCGCGTAGTAAAATTTGAATGTAAATGTTAAGTTAATGAAAAGTTTATCATAGTAATGTTATAAAACTATCATATACTTAGAGACAAATATTCTTCAATTTTAATTGATACAAAAATATATTACAGATAGTTGGAGAAAATATACAAAACGGTACTATCCAAAACAAATGAATATATCTTAATTATTTAATTAAACTAGAGAATATTGTCATCACTCATGTTATTGGTAAGAAAATATTCATATGTGCAATTTATGTTACGAAAATTGCAACTAGTAAATTGATATCAGGATAAAATATTATAAATCTCATATATTTAACATAATATAGTTATAATAGGTAGGTATATTTTATAACACAACAAACAATTAAATTTAAATTTATATTGATAAAAAAATATTATGATTACTAAGATTAAAATCCGAGCATTTTCAGTAATTATTTATTTTACTGCGTCTTACTTATTATTCGTCTGGACTGAGATTTTTTCAAACCACGTTCATGTCACCAGCAAACAAAACTAGAAGAGGCAGACATTTAGTTCTGTTGCTCACTGATGCAAATTATTTCTTAATCAAACTAACAAATTGGTTGAAGCGTTTTAAATAATTAAATAACATCCAAACAAATGTATGTATATATATATATACATATTACTCTGCATAAGTAAATACACACATTTTATTTTACTTTTTAGCTTTTTTTTCTCTTTAAAAAAAAGGTTTGGAGGTGTATTATTATGATATGTGAGATGATTACTCTGTCCATAGTCAGAGATCCTGGAGGCTCATACTAAACACGTGTGTGACGTTTTATAGCGACGTGCTTACGTCATTACTATACGACACTAAAATGGTCGAGCTACGTCGTGCTTTAAACGGACGTGTTAGTCGAACAGCGAGTGTGTATGTGTGTGAGAGAGAGAGATATATAATGGGACAGATAATATTTAGTGGTGTGGGGAAGAGAAAAAAATGGGAAGAAAAATAAAAAAAGTGAGAGAGAGGACATGAAAGGGTGGTGGGGATGAGGGGTGGGTTTGCGTTAGGGTCGGGGAGTGTGGGGGTGGAGGGATAAAGTTGGTTGGTGAGAATAATAAACTCCCGCTAGAGAACGTGATTGTAATGCTGCCACGGGTGGCAAAGGGTGACCATGGATCAAAGAGTCCGAAGATTCTTTTGACCAGAAATCGTCATGATTTATTGTAGCTTTATTTTTTATTCAGATTCTATTGGTTGTAATTTTCTCAACTCATTATATATTTTATATCTTTATCAATGGTCGCATGTTCTAAAGTATTCACCTCAAGATGGACTGAGTTATTGCTGGCTAGGAGGTCAAGGTTCCTTCCGATATTGGTCGGGTGTAATGTGTGTGGTTCTACCTAAAGGGTTCCCCACTCCACCTACAAGCAAATGAGGGTACAATAGACCTACACTTTATCTTAATAACCCTTACTCTATTAGTGTAAATATGTGAGCATACTGGATGACTAGTAAGAGGCATACAAAAAAAAATAGCTTTCCAAGTAAAATAGGTCCAAATAAAATTGTATTTCTTAATGTTGAAAGGATTAAACATAAGTCATACTTTTAACGAGTTTTTGGATTATGCATCTTATCAATCAACTATTTGATAAGAAAAATCTGAAATATATATTTATTTTTGTTCAATTATTGTGCTAAGTACAGAACTAACATGAAATTTTTTCGCAGAACGCGTAAGAGAGTTTTATATATTATTCATGAAACAATAATTTTTATTACATAGAATATGTGTTAGTTAAATAAATATTCTGGTTTAGTGGAATACTGTAACAATCATGATCAATGTATAACTTAAGTTAGTTTAGGGAATGTACAGGCGATATTATTATGATAGTACTTGAATTCATGATAAAGTTCATGAAGTACTGTATCTGAAATAAATGTTATAACACATACGCACAAACATTTTCATATTGTGTGATATAGCTTCAAAAACCATTTTCAAATTTAAGTCTAAAGTAAGCTACCCTTAATTATATTTACTCATAAAAACAAACACATCAATGTGTTGATCAAGATAAAGCATATTTTTATATACATTTTGAACCAAAATGTTATTATATATTTAACAAAATTCAAATTTTCAAAATTAATTATTTGTAGACTATGAATAAATTATTTATTTGTAAAAAAAATAGCTTAATTTATCATAAAAAATATTCGAATATTCCCAATTTGTATTCAATCTTCAAGGCAAATTAAAAAAATCCAATATTCTATAATTTGACATAAGTAATTTATTTAGATAAATAAATATACATTATTTATAAAAAAGTAAATAGTCTCTCGATCCCAATTTTGAGCCAAATCTTTATAGATATTTTCAAAAAAATAAAATTTTACAAAAACACCTGTTATGCGTATTTTTTTAAAAAGCAAATTTTTATAGCTGTTTATAATGCAAAAAAATTAACAGATAACTTTTAACCAAATCGCTATAGCAATTTCATATATTTTAAATTTTTAAAAAGTCACCAGTAATCAACTTATAAATAAGTTTTACTCCACAAACAAGTATAAATTGTAATTGTCATGTCAAACATTCATAAGATATCCATTTGTAATCAAATCATTAAATTCATTTTAAAAATATTTCAAGATTTTGAAAAATCAGTAAACCACTCATAAGTGCGATACTATCCCATAACCAAGTCAATATTGTTATCTGTCATACTACACAATCCTTAGAAATAAATGCTAAATAAAATTGTTATAGACCATTTCAAAATATTTTTAATTTTCAAAAATTTACTCTCAGTAAACTTCCCTTCAACTAATTTTTACCCAAAAACTAATTATGCAAGGCTATTGGCCATTTCAAACATATCTTGAATACGCATTTTAGTAAAAATCACATGAGCGATTTTCTAAAAATTGGAATTCAAGAAAATTCACTCATCAGTAAATTAGACTTAATCTTATGGTTAGGGTCAAAGTCAAAAAAACCTTACCAAAATATTGCCCTATAGATTCTAAATATCAAGTTTGAACAATATTAATGTAATCGATTTGGATCCGTGGTCAGGGCAGATAGATAGACTGAATTGTAAAATCAACTTTTTTCTGTTCATGTTTAGGAGAAAACGTAAAGATTCATCATAACCTCGAGATCAATTTTTTCAGTATCATTATACTTTCTCTTGATACGATAGAGTAAAAATATTAATGATCTATACATTTGTATATTAAACATTTAAGTCTAAATTATCTCTGGTTTTACTACAAGACTTGTAGTTCGCACAACCAATAAAGTTGACTTAGGTGATTTTCCTCATTCGTGTGATGATTTAGTTAGCCATTAATCGTATGAGTGATTTTAAAAGCAAATTTATTTTGAAACATGAATCTCTAACTTATCATGGCATAAATCTTAAATCTAAAACCCGTTTAAAATTCATAAAATCTCACTAACTGAGAAGCATGATCATTTCTTAAAATAACACTGTCGTCCTACGGAATTTCCTTTAAAACAAATGAGAGACCGTAAACTAAAAGAGGCACACTATGCCACTGAGGTTGAATAAATGGCAAAATAAAATAAAACCTAATATCATAAAAAGAGCTGACGCTTCAAAAGGTAGGCCAAAATGTATTTTAATATATTTGTTTTGATAGAAGTGTTATTATATTTTGCATATATGACTTGTAAAATTCACAAATTCATGAGTCTGTTTTGATTATAAATTAAAAAGGTTAAAAATAATTTATCTATTTTGTTCTGGTTTTATGATGATGTGAAAGGTCATTAATCAATCTGCTATATATCTGCTGATAGCCGTTTGTTATTCCTAAACGGTTTCCTAAGCTCCCTCCACGAAAACTCATTTTAAACTAATATGAATTATATTCTGAGAATTGAAAAGTTACACCTGGACATGGGAATCAAACCCGGTACCAGGTGTCATTTTTAAATTTTCATAATATGATATCTAGCGTGAGTAATCCTCACTAAATCATAAATAATAGCTTTGGCTTTTTGATTCTTAATATAAATTCTACCAAAATTTACCCTAACCTATCAGTGTTATTATTTGGGGCCGTGTAACAGGTGGGCCACGGGACCCCTTGTTTCAAAAGTTCTTAGCTTATTTGGGCCACGTTCACTGGCCAGAAATACTAGCACAGTTAATGGACCTATGTGTGGATATGAATTTAACCCCACCAATCTGTATGCCTCATTTTAGGTTAGGCTTGCTTAGGTTAGATTAGTTTAGCATTTTGTTTAGTCTTATTATATGGCTGTTTTCGCTCAGCTTGAGAAAACATTTACAACCTTCCTAAATGGAGCGCCACAACACCCAGGGCCGAGTTTGTGTATCAGTACGCCTTGTTTAGGGTTCCCAAGAAGGTACTCGTGGTGCAACTGTTATGCCAATTACTCGGATATATCAGAGGAGTAGAAGGACGTAAAAAATTGTAATTAACGTAATTAGCGTAAAATAAACTGTTGAACGTATATTAACAATGAATTGATACTGTTCTGGCCAGGATAGTATCACTGAAAGTCTTATGTTTCCGCAACCTCGTGGCTTCCTAGCCCAGGAATGAAAAGCGATGTCAGTTCCATTTCTCCTCCATCCACGGAGTGACTAAAATGGACTCTACCAGATTTTCCACCATCATCATGCACCCTCTAATCTTTCACACATCCATACACTCTTCTCTGTCCCCCTCCTTTAAAGCTTAACATGCTGACAGCACTTTCATTAAAATATAACACGTTATTAATGTTTTACACAAGGCCATGGTATTTCTACGCTTAAAATTAAACTTGTTATATATATTTTTAAATGTGTTCCAGTAATATTAGAAATGATATTTTATATTAGAAAAACCCTAAAAAGATTTATATACATTTTTTAACATTTCAAAAAAGTTTGGATTATTTTAAATTTTGATAAAGTGAATTGAGAGATGTAAACAGTTTTATATTTTATTTAATAAAAATGTTTCAAATGAAGGCTACTAACGACTTAATCAAATGAGTAAAAGTTAAAAAGCTTGATTGAAGAAAACGCACTATTATAGCTTTCGTTGATAAAAATTGGGGAATCGTTGGTCACATTTGTAAAATCAACCAAAAGAATCCGAAGTAGCATTTGCCTGCACACGACCACACTAGTTGCAAGTCTAACGCCCAAGGCCATATGGATTAAGATATTTGTAATCAATATTTGTGTAGTTTCTTATGTTTTCATATATATATTTATTTAAATCCTCATACCTATGTCAGTGGATTTTGTTTCTAATTTGTTATATTTTATTAAGTAATTTTGTTGATTACTTTGGTTTTTATTATTTCAAAACACTATTATTCGATAGTATGCTTATTAGCGTCTATATGTGACTAAATGTTTTAAATAGGGCCAATCAAATATATCTTTTCCCGCATATACTATATTTATTAAATTTTGATTTGCATTAAAACATTAGTACGTTCAAGTAAATTCACTTTTGTTAAAGTTTTTAAATTTTCAATCCAAACGTTTCTTAGGACACATATATAGTGCCTTAAAGAACTGTGTGAGAAGGTGAGAAATTCTCTTAAGAAACGACAAAAGTTCTAGAAGTTTCATATATAATATGTACTAACCTACATTATACGTTTGTATGTAACAAAAAACTTTGCTCGTTAAATCGCAATTAGATCCACGAGAGTACCACAAACATATTAAAATAAACGCGATGAGGACTAAGGCTAGAATTTATTACACATTTATTTTACGAAGTGGACTTAGGAAGCGCTAGCTGTAAATGGGAAATTTCTTTTTACGGAAAGAACACGAAGCTTATAAATCTGTTAGAGTACAAAAGACTGGAAATATTCTAAAGTGGCTATTTAGGTTATAGATCAATTTAATCTTTGGAAACAGCGTATTTATTTGTTTTGTTTTATAAAATATTTATAAAAACTTTATTTCCAAGTGTTTGTTGTATTATTAATTATATATTGATTGCAGCTAAATCCATGATCTTCAACCTGTGGACCACGACGTGCTTCGGGTAGGGCCGCAACACCTGTTGAGTCTTTAGCGTTTTTTTTACTTTTGCGAATGATTATTATGATTATAGGAAGGGGAATAATTAAAATAGAAATATAAGTTGTCAAAATGGAAAAAAAGTCAAGTAACTGGAGAGGTTCCTTTTTTTAATCCCATTTTGATAGTTTCTAATTGACATTATTTACTGTGTTAGCATTCTGACGCTGCTAGCATATACAAAAATGCTCCTCGTATTTTAATTCTATTTTACCATATCTTAGTTGCAATCATATAATCTTTATATAGTAAATGTATTATAATCAAAAGAAGCATCGATAGACATGAGGGATTACATCAAGCTCTTTAGGATTGGTTTGTCTGTCATGGGGAACTCAATCATTGAATATCGGCCAGGTGTATTAGAGGTAATTTTACTCAAAGATTTTCCCCCATCACTCCATTTGAATAAGGTAATACATCTTCTAATTTCTTGTCAAGAGAACTAAGAATTATAATTGTAGGAAATAATAGAATAATAATAATAATAATATTTAGCACCGCATCTTACTACCCGTTCGGGTTATACGCTTACGTACTAATTACGCTAATGGATTAGGAATTGGGAGGATTGAATTTAGAGGAAGTGAACCCGCATTTGCGTGGAGGGAGAGTGGAAAACCATTTAGGAAAAGCCACTCCAAGTTCACCCGACCGAGATTCGAACCTCGATCTACCCGTCCTTGGCGGTCGAGCTCAACACGACTAGCACGTTAGCCAACTACGCCACCGAGGGGGGTGAAATAATAGAATAGCTTACAGATTTATTTATATTTGGACCTTGATATAATGTTCAGTTTCGTAGTGAAAAAATGTGAAAAGAGAGCGAATCAAGTGTTTTATAAAATATTCAAATAAAAACCAAATTAAAGCTTTGAAGGTTATAGGATAGGGTTGTATTTATTCTAAAAAAATCGAGGTTTATAAAGTTATATTTTCATCATCAATGTTTTAACATTTGTTAATATTTCTTATGCCAGGATTATAAAGGAAAAGCGATTTTAGAATTTTGGTTAATGAATAAATAATATTGTGTAGTTACTATTTTTTGGGTTCTGCATAGTACTACCAGCCTTGGCAACTCTATTTTTAAACTAATGGGATAGTAATGATGTATGTAGGTAAAATGTTAAGGAAAATACTGGACAATTCATGGTGAATGAAAAGAGGTTATTTCAAGAATAATTGCCCAAAAAACAACCTTTTTGATTTCCCCCTTTTCATCTTATTAAGGGTTTCAAGGCACATCTTAAGGTCATAAGAATATCTCAATATGTGGGTGGTTCAAAGTGAATGCTAAGTGTATTTTAAAACTGTCGATGTTTCAAGAAGGGCCCAGCTCACCTAGTTGGGCCCTTATTGTACTGATCATAAATATTAAATTGGGCCTTTCTGGGGACTCATGAACATTACACTCCATAAGATTATGTACATCTGTGATTATACTACGAAAGCACAGGTTATAAGAAAAGGTATTTTCATAGATTAATATTTTGAAAATTTACTAGCTGTATCTGCAGAAATACTATCCAGATGCTTACTTATTGTTAGGTGGGCTTAATAGTAGAACATTTAAGACTGTAAAATCTTCTGTAACCTACGACTTCCACAAAAAGTATTTCATCGAAAATTTTAACCATTTGGAAAGTCAGAAACAAATTTTGCACAACGTGTGAACGGCTAAGAGCTTCCTAACAAAATATGAAAAATAAATAACTTCAAACAGAACTTTGGTTACATAAACACAAAAATAAGTCCTCAACAGTAAGATGAAAGAAGATGAGAAAATGACAAAAACTAATGAAATAATGGGAATGCTAGATTTTTATTTCAAACAGAATATGCTATTTTATCATCTTCAAACAGCAGATGTTTCTTAAAATAGGCAAATGTGTTTGTGTGTTTTCTACATATACTCAGGAAAATCTGAGGAAAGCTACATGTTTTTTTGGGTTGAGAGTACTACCAATCAGTATATACGTACCATAATGCAACCTACGGTAAAACAAATGGATATTTTCAGTAATAATAGTAATGAAAAGAATCACAACACAGCTATGCTGAAGTTTTGGCTGTCTTTGGCTATCAATTGTTGACTTTCTGAAGTTCAACACAATTTTTCTGAAAGAAGGAACAACTTTTTGAATTGTTATAGGAACTTTGGTACAGTAGGGAAAGAAAATCATGTATGAAAATAAGTAGTTTAATGGTTCCAGGGATAGAATGAATTGATAACAGTTAACAGGAAAATGATAAATGACTCAAAATAAATTTTTAGACATTTTTATAAAAACAGATGCGCCAGTGCGGGCATTAGGTGAATGATATCCAAATTTAAACCATTTGTGTTCTGCGACAAATATATATTTGCGATGAGTGCTAGTTTTAGCCCAAATGGCATAGTTTCTAATGAGCTTTGAATGATCAAACTAAATGCTATTAAAGTAAAAATGCCTATAGAGGCACTGTATTGTTGTCACTCACGTATTATGTCAGCTAAATTGATTGACATGCTCAATCTGTGTATGTACTTATCCGAGCCTGTAAATGGTTACTACCACAACTTGAAAGGTGACAACACGCGATTAGGCCATTATTGTGAGACTGATATTGATTACGTGGGAATATAAGTAGTTTATGGCCCAATTTAAAAGAATGACGAGACATAACTCTTTTTAACCCAGAATATTATGTGGTTTTCCTTGAAAAAAACTAAACTAATGTAGTTTAGTAAGTAACCAATGTCAATATTTGAATTGCTGAATCTATGTAATGACATGAAATTTACCTCCAAATCTATTATCAAAATATGTATTAAGCTGTTATCTTTACAATACGGTATCAGGAATAAAACCTAGGAACCTACTTGAAATAGCCTCTTTGGGTCTTACTACCAGTCTTTGCTACGCGATTACATACACAAATAAAATAGTGATAAAGTAGGTAGAATGTGAAGGAAATATATCGGAAATATCATGGTGAGTGATTAGTTAATTATTAATTAAAACCCAACACTCTAGGGGCACACAATCAGAATTTTATCACAACAAGTCCCTGGCAAAATAAATTATTTGAGCATTTATTCAGCTTGAGCATGTATATGGGTGTAGGTCCTATTAGCTCTTATCTGCGGGAATATTAAACGTCTTAATATAGTCTGGTTAGCGAGTGATTGGGAGATTGGTGCTCAATTCCCGTTTGTGTGTAGTGAATATAGGTGATATGAAGAAGTATTTTTCCAGTTTTTTAATAAAAATATTTTTTGGGTCAAAATAAATTAAATGTAGGAATATAGTTAAATTTTCTTCACATGGTAGTCTCCACAGTTCTTGAATATTTTTCAAGTGCATCCTGGAATTTAATAACAACTTTTTCTATTCGTTTAAAAAGTTTTTCATCTAACTCCAATTTTCTCATTACAGATATTCAATAACGGTTGATATCACCATGAGGGTAAAAATAAACTATATTTCTCTAATGGAGTAATATCTGATTTATTTTGGCTAAGAAAATATTTCGCGATAAGAATTGCAAAAATACCATTTTTTGCCCCGTGTCCTCTTCTAACCACTTCCACGCCAATATGGGTAAATTATTTATATAGCATTGCTTCCTAATTCCTAGCCGCTATACTATAATTACAGCAGATAGCCCAGATTGATAGTAAGTAAGACACGGTTTTAAAATATTACACCCGATAGTTCTGCTCTTGCAGCTTGAAGACTTGTAGAAACTGTAATACTGCTCGTCCTGTAGCCCTTCACGTTTGTTTGTTTGTTTTGTTTTCCGCATCCTGTCTCATTCCCCTCTCCCCCTCCTATCCTCCAACTCTCCTATCCTCCAACTCTCCTAGCCTTCACTCCTGCAGGATTTCCGGGATTCAGCCACGCGAGGACGTGGGTTCGGAAACCTCCCAACTTCAGCAGACAGTGTGGAAACCACTGTGTGTGTGGCTACATGCTATATATGCGAAACTTGTTTTTGTCTTTTCACTGCATCTTATCAACCGTCTAGGCTATCAATATTTATTCACGTTGATAAGGTAGGGACGTGTAAGTCAGCATTTAAAGTGAATGTTTCTGCATTTTCATGGAAGGAGTGAGAATTCATTTAAAAAAACAATACACCCTGAGTGATATGAACCCTAACCTCCCCATTAACGGACAAACCAGTTTATATGAGCCGACCATCTAGCCCTTGTGCTCATCAAATTTTATTTATATGAAATAAATCAGCAATTAGTTTGGAAATAATATTATTTAGTTTCATGATATTAAAGTACACACATAAATAAAAGTATGTTTCATTCTAGTACAAAATATTCAAGGGAGTGAAAAAAAAATTGCTAAAACCCACATTAGTAGCCACGTGGAATAAACAACAGGGTCGCTTACTGTGGTTTTACGGAAGGCAAGGAGGTCGGGGCCTGAATCCTTGCTAGGTGTACTAAGGGTTTACTTACCTCAATGGGTTTCCCAACCTCCCTCCATGCAAAATGAGGATAAATTTATTGTAATATCAAACTTGTTCATCCCTTCCTGATTGGTTCAATCAGAAGTTAAACAGCCTAGTTGGGTAATAAAACTTGATGATAAGTAATTTGTAGTAATATAACTTTAGATTTCTCTGAACCAATTTATTATATTTGACTTAAAGCGTGTATGGGGTGCATCATTCATAACCCAGTTGGTAGAAACATTTTCCAGTACTAACGTACCGTTGTCCAGGGGAGGCCCGAATGCACTAATTGTACTTTCTTTCCGTGGAGGCTCTTTCCATGTCCCGATGAGATGGAATTATCCTGATAGTAAATACAAGGGTATAGAACCAGTAAAAACTCTTAAAGTAACTTAAACATTACTAACGAGACCCAGGTGACCGTTAGGATAGCTNAGGATAGCTCCTTTTCCGAAAAAAAAAAAAAAAACTCATGCTGCCAGACGTGAATTGAACACGGAACTGCTAGGTGAGTAGCTAGTTGCACTGGCCAATATATCACGGGGTTGACTAGCTTATTATATGAACAGACGACTTGAATACTTACTTGTTACTGGAAAAAGGTACAACTCTTTGTCCCCTTGCGGGTAACTTATCATTGTTAAATAGGAAGCCCAAGCTTAATTATAAATTTTTCAACCATGCCAGGATTTTAACGGGGACCCTTATTTCAGTGAACATACGTGCCGCCAAATAAACTAATATATCCTTCGCAATATGAATAAAACAATGATATCTGTTCAAATGGTTAGAGGTTTAAAATATAACCATATAATATAATAAATATTAGCTCAATAAGGTGACCTGACCTGATTACACATTCTCTGTAATATAACATCGCTACGCACTAACCACAGATATTTCTCCGATATAATGTTTCCAGAAATTCCACACATTTATTTAACATTGTGAACATGCCTAGAAGCTTCTAAAAGTATGTCGCTTAGTAAGCACACTTTCAAATTTTCATCACCCCCACAAAGTTATTGACCAAATACATACATTCAAAATAACCAATATTATTTTTCATTATTCATAAAGTTTCACTGATTAGATAAAAATACGAATCAGATTCTGAAAACACATTTTTACATCTGGTTTAAAATATTACTGAAATTATTCAGGACAACCCCCTATTCTTTATTTAAATTATATATACTCAAACTGTAGATGATATTATTAGAAGTAGATTAGATAAAATAAAATGAATTCTTTTTGTAGCACTTATTATTACCCGACCGTAAGGGATATCTGAGTGTTTACTCTAAATGGGTAAATATATATTTAAGTGAAATTTATTAGGATGAAGTCTATCTATGGTCTTGGGGTAAAAAAACTCGTCTCAAGACCAGATGTTCATGGGTTCAAACCCATCCAGGGTCGACGGATTTTTCTTAAGCGATATAAAACTATAGTGGAAGTCGGTCCCATGTCTATTGTGGCATGTAAAATAAAACTGAAAGTTATGTGAACGTAGGCCCTTTCGCTCTCGCTCTTAGAAATTCTCCTGCGCTGATATAATCTGAAGGCTCAAAAATTACACGATAAACATCATAAATTAATAAAAAAATCAGTGAAAAACACCTATATATAAATAACTGGGATTCAAACATGGATATATTCATCACCGTAAATCTTGACACTATGCCTTTATCTACGTATACACTGACACGGTTATCTTAAGAGTCAAGATATATTTTCCATTAGTTTGGGTTCTAGACTAATGGGTACTAACCGTAAGTATTTATCTCTTTCTCTTATAAAAATGGTTGGCTTAAAAAATAATGATTTCATGTATAATGGATAAGGCGTCTTATATAGTTATCATCTTTATAATATATCGGTAGTCACATAGTCATCACTCCAGCTTCAGTCCAGCAATAGACTAGACTGCTGAATACTGAAATATTAGGATTCGATTCCAGTAGGGTGCATTGAGTGTGGTTTTTACTAGATGGACATTCAGAGTCTCTATGCAAATGTAGTCAAATTCACATGAAGGAATAGTTGGAAGCCGTTTAGGTAGTACCACCCCTAGTAAGCTCAACCGGAATTCAAACCCCGATATCCCCATTATCAGTAGTCCAATCTATTGCGAGAGACTATTTGTACACTTGTAGCTTCCAGCCAATTAAATTATCTGAGGATTGAAATTTAATTCTACTCAGTGGCATTTGTCTGGTGAGAATAGTTTTTTTTTATTCACTGATACAGCGTTCCAAAACACAGCTAACATCATCATTAAGTACCCACTTCAGTGGCCGAATGGTCTAAGGCAGTGGTTCCCAACCTGGGGGCGATCGCCCCCAAGTGGGCGATTTGGGTTATCAGGGGGGCAATAAA
>CABFWB010001976.1:0-45327 GCA_902151455.1 Timema bartmani
CTGCCACTGCTCTCATTGTTTCCTCTCAATATGTCTGCCACTATTCCCATTGTTTCCTCTCAAGATGTCTGCCACTGTTCTCATTGTTTACTCTCAAGATGTCTGCCACTAATCCTACTGTCGTCCACTCAATTTATGCTCATTGGACGCAATTTAACAAGTGTCTATTTTCAAACCTACTCAAAACAAGTATGCCACAACTTAAAATTTCGAAAAAACTGGACTCTCTCTTTCATCAGAAAATCCATACCGTTTGAAAAAGAGAGGTCAATACCAAAATAGGGGCATTAAAGCACTTATTCATAAAGTAGGCCAAAACCAACAGAATAGGCAACTATAGGCCCTATTAAACTAGCATATTGTACTCATAATAACATTAAATGCATATATATTTGAAATGCCTATGCTCTACGATCAAGGAAAATAAAATGCAAATAGGCAAAATCCCGTCCCTAGCATATAATACTAATATGTAATACATCCCATGATTAATAATCGCTTCACGTTTTAAATATATAAATAAAAAATTATATAGAGAGCAGAATGGAGTCACAAATATAATATTAACTTGAGATTCCCCTTCTCAGGATTTTCCAGTCCCATGGTGGGGAGAAGAGGGTAGACTCCAGCCCCATATCAGTGTCTACACCCCCCATCGTGGATGTCAGTTTCCGTCAGAGCCAGAGTGGGGACAAGTGTGTCGACGTGCTGGTGGAAAAGACGCGGCTCAATCTGTCTGTGCCCTTTCTTATGCACCTCGTCAGATTCCTCCTGGACGCTCTGCCTGGGGAGAGGCCCGTGGAGGGAGGGTTGGTCAACCATGGCTACGTGGGGGACTTGGGGGTGCAGGTGAAGCAACACTCACAGCCATTTTTATGAGCCGGACGTTAGGTCATAACTGGACGATGCTGTGTTTTTATTTGACCATAAGTGGTTTCCGTCTATCTTTGTGTACATATATTTATCCCGCAACAAATGTCAAATTCGTGGACCAAATCAACTCAATTCTTCAGGGACAATCTTTAAACTTAGGCCAAACAATATATGTACAGGGTTATTTTATATAGCTATCCGTTTCAATGTGGTGGTCACTCAAAAATATATCTGAATAATTTTATTTTCCCGCAATAACTGCCAAATACTTTGATAAATTTTATCGAAATTTGTCAGGAACATACTTTGAGATTAGTCCAAACAATCTATGTACAAGGATATTTGATCCGACTATCCGTTTTAATATGGTGGCCATTACAATATATCTGTATATTTGTTTGTTCCGCGATAACTGTCAAATGTGTAGACAAATTTAAACCTAATTTGGCAGAAACATTTTTTGAACCTGAGCCAAAGGATGTATGTACTATACAGTGTACAATGCTTTTTAATATGGCTATCAATTTACATACGGCAGCAACCCACAAGATATTTTGTTTAGTTGCTCAAATCAAGTAATCTTCATTGTGTATATACATATTATACCTATTCTACATTTATTTAACTGAATATTTGTTCTTAGATGTTTACTGAATTAAATAAAACTCTTTCAGATGTTTATTTAATATCGTACTGCAACTGTTTCCAGAACAAGGGCCCTATTGACAATGCCAAACAAGCTCAGAGGCCCCCCAGCTCGGCAGACAGTACAAGTGGCTACTTTTCTTCTGGGGCATCCTGTAGCGAGGATCAACCAGGCGAGTATCGTTCATGTTTACAACCGTTTGGGGGATGAAGGGGAAGGGTGATTCTTGGTCACTGCACCTTATTACTGTGTATATATTATGTTAAAACTAACTTTTCCCATCAATATTACTTTTTGAGTCCAAATTGATAGTGAAAATACAAAACTAGGGCCTAGTTTGGATAAGTGTTGGCTTACATTAGATACATAATGTTTATTATTAAATTTTTAAATATTGAGTTACCCACTTCTGTGGCCGCAAGGTGTGTGGTGTCACTCTCGCAATATTCTAGACTACGAGTGCCGGGAAGATCAGGGCTTAAATCCTGGCCGGGTGTACTGAGGGTGTATTCTACCACCACTCTCCCATCATGAAAAATGTGGATACACTTCTCCTAAATTCAACCTTACTCATCCACATCACGTTATCGTATTTACCAAACATGCGGATAACCCGAACGGGTTGTAAGATGTGGTGCTAAAAAACTGCAACAGATGAGAAAATTATTAAACAAGTAGTGTTTTGTAGCCACCATATTTAAAAACATAGCGGATTAGCTTATATGTTAACCGGAAATCCGAGCTATGTCCATGCGAGATTTCCTCCTAATTGGCGAAGTGGTTTTTGCGTGAAAGATTGACAGACAACACCAACTAGTTTTTATAAATTAGTTGAAATTTTTTTATTATTAATAGTTAAGGTGGGGATGTAAAGAACGTGATGGAAGGGTACCTCTTTGCAGTTTTATAGGAAAAATATTGTTTTTGGCCAAAATAAAAAAAAATATTTCTCTAATAGAAACATAAGGTTTAATTTTCCTCACATAGTGATATCAACAGTTTTTTAATATCTGTCAAGGGTGTCCTGGAATTTAATGACAACTTTTTATCTTCATTTAAAAAGTTTATCATCTAATGCCAATATGTTCATGACAGACAACTGTTGATATTATAATGTGTAAAAAATAAAACTATGTTCCTGCTGGATAAATATTGTATTTACTTTGGACAACAAATATTTAGCTATAAAAACTGCAAAAAAACACTGCCGCAACTCACCTTCCTTACGTTCCCTATATCCCCACCCTAAATATTTCGTTTCTTTTTATGTTTTCAGGCCTGTCTGTGTCAGTTCAGCTCCGCCAACCGGAGATTATGCTGTTCGCTGATCTTAGTGAACACAGCAGTCACGCCCTGCTGATGCGCACGGAACTAATGGTGGATTATAGTCGACATCCTGGTAGAGACTCCTTGGTGTGCTCACTGGCGAGTTTGCAGATTCTCTCCAAGCTACAAGGGATTAATAAACAACCTCCTCATTTGGTAACAACTACTCATCATGTGTGTTTTTATTATCCGTGAATATAAATACGTGACTAAGGTCGATCGTGTCCAGGGCAAACAAGAAAAATGGTAACCCTTGAAAACAGTTCTTTAAAGTATGGCTGAATTATTATATTATATAACTCAAATTGGTTAGTCACTATAATACTGGCTACCAAAATATAAAAAACCAAATACACTTTTATTGTAAAACAAACTTATGTAGTATTTCATATTGCTAGTAAATTTGGCGCTAAGGTCACGTGCCCCACCTGCCTTCCTCTCGTTATGCCACTGCACATATCTATAGTAGGATACTCGCTTTGGTGTTCGAATGGTCTGAGGCATCACTCTGCAATTAGACTCGAATGCCGGTGGTGGCGAGATCGGGGTTCGAATCCCAGTCAGGTGGTTTCTCCTAAATAGTTATCTCTATTTATATCCACGCAAATGCGAGTATACTTCTTTTAAATTCAAACTATATATATATATATATCTATGTTTACATTTATATTTGTAATTTATGTATGTATATAGTATATATATATTATATACTATATACATGCATGTATGTATATAGTATATATATGCATATGTATTTATATGTATATGTGTATATAGGCCTATACATAAATATACATTTAATATAATTCTGGTAGAAAAGATCACTTATAAAATACAATATTTATTTGCGGCCAACATTGACAATATCTTACTATATTATTAGTATGTTAAGTATTGATGATATCTATCAAAAGTGATAGGGGCGGATCACATGACTTGACTAATAAATGTACAAACATTGTTTTATTTCATACTGTAATTCTCAAAATGGCTCCTTCCTATCTAAATCAAACTGTAACTACACTTTCATGAACCAAAAGTTTGACATAGGCCTATAACGTATTTTTTTAATTGGTGTTTTTGGTGGCTTTTAAAATATACACAGTTGATTAAACTATCCTTTCTATTTTGCAGGTGTTGTATCCGTGTGATATTGAATTTGCCAAAAGTGTGAAGAATGCGGAGGATGGTGTGAAGATCACAGCAACTGTCAGTCCCATTGATATCCATCTGTCTGCAAGCACCGTGCTTACAATTACCAGTGTAAGTGTAGCCTTTACAGACATTTCACTCAAATAATACAATTAAAAACAAAATTACCCACCTTGGTTGTGTAGTTAGTTAGCTAACGCGCTAGTCGTGTTGAACTAGACTGCCGAGGACGGTGAGATCGAGGCTCTAATCTCGGTCGGGTGAACTGAGGTGGTTTTTCCTAAATTGTTTTCCACTCTCCACCCACGCAAATACGGGTTCATTTCCTCTAAATTCAACCTTCCCAATTCCTAATTCATTAGCGTAATTCGTACTTAAGCGTATAACCAGAACGGGTAGTAGGACATGGTGATAAATAAATAAATAAATAAAAATAAAAATTACTATAAAAACTCAATGGCCTCAGGCCGTGTGGCCACTGTCTATTGGGGAAGATAATGCCGACTTTTGCAGGTAGAAGGTGTCATGTGGTCAGCATAACAAACCCTTCAGTATTAATCTCAGTTTTCTAGACTGGAGTTGCTACTTTTTTCCATTCAAGTAGCTACTTATTTGTCCTAACGAGGCTGAGTTTAACCCCGTTTCAGAACCACTGCTTCACAGAAAATATGAAAGCACCGGTGATCGAGCCCGGGACTTGTTGATCTACCAGACCACAGAGGCGGTCCAAATTACTATAATCAATTTTTATTTTTTTACTTACCAATTTTTTTTTATTGTTTTCTTGTTGCTAATACACAGAAGTTTAAATTATTAATTTTAGGTGTTAATTTAAGTTAAACCACCCTAAATATTTTAAAAATTAAATTGGCCTCTTATTAATAGAGAATATTTTATTCATAATAAGTTTAATCTGTCCAAAGAATATATTTGAGAATTAAGTTAATGTATTAGTATCTGAGTCATTGTATGTATTGTTATTACTTTACTTTTAGGTGTTCTGTCTCACGACAGGTCCATTCCTTTTATTAGTGAACTTAGACCGCCAATGCACCTGGTCCTCTGCCTCCTCCTTCAGCTTTCAGAATTTTCTTCTTTCCTTCAAATCGTCCAAAATTTTAATCCTTCTTCTCTTTCTTCCTAGGCTCCTTCAACCTTTCCTTCTATGACGTCATGCAGAAACCAGTTATTCCTAAATTTGTATAGTGTTAGTAAACTACACACTGTATATAACCAGTAAGCCATTATATTTTAGATTTTAAAAAAAATAGAAAATTATATTGCTACACAAATAATATTAGATATTTTGCTCTTGCATATTAGTATAGCCTATTAAATGAGTAAGAATTTATTTTATAATAATGATTAGATGAATATTAATTCATAAAATATACAGAAATTACACAGATATCTAAATCTTTAAAATCAAACCGACCATTTTATTTATACATTTCAATAATTATAATTTTTTCAAATTTATTTAATAAGATATTGATTGTAATTAGGTTACATGCTCGCTAAATTTCAGGCACTATTTATTTGGGACTGGGCAGTGAAACTTTCGCTTTCTTATTGCCATAGAGTAAGTAAGGCACATGATTGGTGAAATGTGAGTAAATAAATACATTTCAGGTGATTGAAGATGTAAGCAACACATTTCAAACTGAAGAGGTCGAGACGATCACCAAAATGTCTCATTTCAACACAGACCTTGAAGACTTGTGGTCACCAAGAACGATACAGCCTTACATTCTCACAGACAACTGTGGTAATTACATTATTATTAGATTTTATAATATATATGAAGGTAAATCAAACAGATTCCATACTGTTTATTAAAACGATAACTTGATTGGTAAATTATTTTGAAGCTTGGGGGAGTAAACCACCTACAGCACTTTCTACTGGGCTCTTGCTTCTAGTTAAACATATTAAATACTAGCTTGTCTATTTATTCCATCATGACATGCGTATTCATACATTGGTAACTGTACTATTGGTAACAAAAAGCCAACTACCGAGTCGAAGGTGGCTCCGTTATCTGATTGCTCGTGATATTAATTGATCACTCATATTATTAAGCTGACGACTTCCTCACTTCCATCACAAACTGTCTTAAGATATTATTGAAGAATGACCCAGGGCACGGGAAGACCCCTGGATAGTTCATTGGTGTACTAAGCCAAAGGTCCCGGGCTTGATTCCCATGACAAGGTGTCATTTTTTTTAAATTTGAGTATATATAAATTAGTTAAATAATGTCACCTGGTCACAGCAATCAAACCCTGTACCCTTGGCTTAACGCGCCAATGATCTACCGCTGGGCTATCCAGGAGTCGTCCCATGCCCAGGGTATTTCTTCATTCATATTTTAAGGCTGAGTTTCTGATGGATGTGTGAAAATTTCTAGCTATATATGAGCGATCAATAGTATCATGGACTATTATCTGCGTCTTGGAAGGGCTATTATGCTGCTAAGTATTCAGTACATGATTGTACTTTTTAAAGCGACGCACGTCCATAATAGACTCAGCCTTTAAACTATGAGTGAGATATGACGTTGAGCAAGGGAAGAATTCTAGATAGTTCAGTGGTAGAGCATTGGTGCACTAAGACAAATGTCATGGGTTAGACTCCCATGTTAAGGTGTCATTTTTCAATTAATTTAAATTAATTACGATTACATTGTTTGGTTTCACTATCCTGTACGATAGTATCATCGTGTATTTTGTCAAGGTCAGATTTATACCCTGCTTGGTTCGACTATGGTGTAGCTTATAAGATAGTGTAAACAGTGTAACATAGTGTAAACTGTAGAAATAAGAATGATACCTTTCGGGATAATTGAAGTATACTTGTATTTTGAAAGCTAAATTATTTCTGAAAATAGATAAAAATTAACAACCGCAATAGGTGAGTGGCTGGATGTTCATCTATATTTTTGGTAAATATAATATTAAAGTATTTTAGACTCATCTCCCCTTATGACACTAACAACGCTGACAATTTAAATAATTCCACTAAAATCAAGGCATTGCCTGGTTACCCCGGGCAATACTTTTCTTTGCTTCAAACAAACAGAGAAAATTGTCTTCGTTTTATTTATTCCAACACAATTTTTAGTAAATTTAAAAAATATAATAAAAAAATTAACATTCCAGCTTCAGGTGCACATGCTTAATGCTAAATGCTAAATTTTTAGCCCTTTGCGTGTTGTAAATATCGCGCAATCCTCGTGACTGACAAACTCTTCGTATTAATATAAATGAAGGGTACAATAAAAAAATGGGGAAAGTCACATCACACACATTTTCCAGGATAACAACTTTTATAACTTAAGTCGCATAAGCAACCCAGCAAATACTTTTTTAAATTATTTGAAATATGACAGAGATCTCTTTCAACTATAATCCTAAGTGCATTAGAAAGGTTTCACGATTGTCTAACAGATGGCATAACTAGTTAAATTTAAGTTAAAATTGGACTCTTCCCCTTTTTTCCTCGGATTCTTCATATATTACAATAGCCGTGGATAGGGATACTGGGATAAGTTTGTGGATACGCTTGGGAGTCATAATATCATAATTATCGGAGGGCATAGAACTAACCTATTTTCACTTTAAATTGAAAAATACAAATAAATATGTACCGACTGTATAATACAAACGATTATTAAACTATCCACGTTGGTGGTCAAATGGCAAAAAAGTTTCACTTTCACAACATATTAGGACTGCTGATAATGGGCGTATCGGGGTTTGAATACCGGTCGGGTGTATTGCGGGAGTTTTTATCTGAGCAGTTTTCCACTTTCCCTGCGCGCAAATGCAAGTAACCTTCCTCTAAATTCTACCTCCCTCATCCCCAACACACTAACGTAATCAATAAATATGTATAAAACCCCTAAAGGGTGGTAAGACGTGGTGTTAAAAAGTAATACTGGGACTTATTCTATGAGTTAGCAAACGTAGATTTATTTTTTGAGTAAAAAATAGTTCACTGTTTCTTTTATATTTCTAAGAGTGTTAGGTTTTCTCATATTATTGGATAGGAGGTACGTGCCCCATCTCTAACGACCCCCAGACATATTCAAATTGAGACCTTGCAGATACAGATATAAAGAAATTAAAATTGAATGGTTTCAAGCGAAAAGTTGCAAATAATCTGCGTGTGGAGGTTCATTCGTGAGATTGAGGAGTGTGAGACGTAATCACACCTTGTGTGTGTGTGTGTGTGTGTGTGTGTGCGCGCGCGCGCGTTATCATATTAAGTAATCCTAGTGTATTTTAGCTCTAGTTTTTATAATTTTTATGTGTTTTTATATATATTATTTGGTTAAACTTAATTTTAATTGTATTGGTTAAGTGTAATAAAAGGCGGTAACCTTAACTTTGCCATTAAAGTTGATTTGTATGATTATTATTATTATTATTATTATTATTATAACAGGGCGTATGCTGTTTTAGGCCAACCTATCAAGGTTCTATGTATAAATGTGGTGCACCCGAACTTTTTTTTTTCTTTTCAACGTAACACAATTTTTTTTTCTAATTCTATTTTATTGCGATTCTCTTCCAGAAACCTTCTTGTACACTCAGCCCTTATACCCTGATGCTCATTCTAATGAGCTGCTGACGATAGCTGTTCCTAAACTCCGGGTGGTGCTAGAAATGGAGGATGGCAGCCAAAGAATACCTGTCCTGCTATTCAAGTCATCGGCTGAAGCCAGCGCTCATAATTGGTCCAAACAACTTTACATGAAAGGTACTATCACCAACGACTCTACGCAAAGGTGTCGCCCACCTTTATGGGCCCCGACAAACTTATATAAACTCATTAAAGAACGTACAACTACCCATATTTTTGTCGACAGATTTATATTTATTCCTTAAAATCAAAGAGGTAATCATGACCAGACCCCACGTCGGCCATACTTCACTGACCCATGATTTTATATTGAGAGTGGAATAACCTCCTGTGTGTAAGCTTTGCACTGCCCCCGTTCCCCTTTTATTAGTATGTATCCAATTTGGGTAAAGTATCGCAAGTACGCCCCTATTCGCCTGGATTTTGATTTTAATGGTGACCTTCGTGTTTTGTTATGTGACAGCGCTGATGAAATTATTTGTTTACTCCGTTTTACACGCCAAGTGAAGCTTTTTAATTCAATTTGAGTCTCAATCTTATAGAGTGACTCAGCTGTTAAATTTGATCATATTGAGATTTTGTTTTAACGTTTTAATACATTTTATACATTTGTATTTTCTATTTAATGTAGTGTATGCAATTGATGTTTTTAACAGGTGTTTTATTTCTGCTATCCTCCCTTATGGGGATTTTACTATGTTTTTATTTTAAAAAGGTGCTAGTGACCATTATCTGTCGATGTCTCTCTAGACTATAATAATAATAATAATAATAATAATAATAATAATAATAATAATAATAGTTATTTAAAATTGCCGTTTCTCAAATACAATAATAATATTGTACTTCTACCGCCAACGCACTCTGTCTTCTGCCTCCTCCGCCAGCTCCCAGAATTTTGACATCTCTGAATGTTTCTATTTTAACGTTATAGATTTCATCTGATGATTTGTCTGCATTAAAATACTGTTTGTTAGCTGTTATAATAATAATTACACATTAAAATATGTCATATTTTGTGAGATATTTAAAATCTGCTCATAATATAACGAAGTTTTCTCCTCCCTCCAAAATTTTTCGAAGATGAAATTCACTGACAAAGACAATGGACCTGTCGTAAGACAGAAAACATAATAATAATAATGCCATCATGAAATTATATAGTGTGCCGTGTTTTTTCTCTAATTCTCTCTCTTAACCTAGATGCACTTAATTGATGATTTAAAAATTTAAAAAAATGTTATATGACAACAACAAAAACCATATCTTCGACTTAGGCTTTTATTCACGGGTTTCAAGCTTCACCTCACATTTTATGAAGTTACTTTCGTACACCCAATTATAATGACTAACTTGAAGACCCCTTGTTACAGGAGAGGTCCAGCTTCAAGCCTCATATTATAATAACAAGATAGCAGCTTGGGAGCCTCTTATAGAACCTTCTGTCGACGAAGAACACGTGTACAGGCCGTGGGAAGTACTCGTCAAGGTTCGTGAACGTTACCATGCATTTTGTTATGTGGCGTGTCAAGGAGTGTCGCCAGGGGTAGGCGAGAGCTAGTTGAAACTGTACCTTTGAATGGTTTTCATGCTTCAGTAGAACAATCATTGGCCAGTTATCAATAAAACATACATTCCATAAGGAGTCATTTAACGCAGAGCCTATTTGTGATTGGTCAAATAAGGACCGAGTGGGAGAGAACATACCACATGTACAGTTTTAGCTCTATTTACCCTGGAAATAATCCACGACACGCCACTGATTTTATCATTTAAACTTTAACTCCATGATATAATCCTGTAAACCTAGCGGCCGCTGTCTGTTGGTGAAGATTTTACCCATTTATGCAGGTAGAGAGAGGTGTTATATGCTTAGCATAACTAACCCTCCAGGCGTTAATCTCAGTTTTATGGACCGAAGCTGCTACCTTTTCATTCAAGTAGATCCTCTTTTGTCCTCACAAGGTTGAGTTGACCCCGTTCCAAAACCACTACTTTCGTAAAGATTTAAATTATGGAAGAATGGATTGTTTCTTAGTAAACCTGGCTGTAGTTGTGGATAATGAGGTTCGATTCCCGACTGTAAGCATTGGGGATTTTCTTTAAAAATAGTTTCGTAGATTCCAATGAGTAGGACATAGAGCGCGAATGGAGGAATCTATAACCGCGTTCAAGGTAGTGACTGAAAACCCATTGGAAAGAGACTAGCAGGAATACCTAGACACAGGTGGGAGGATAGCATTAGAATGGACCTGAAATTAGGTGGACTGGATATAAATATCTAAAGATAGGGGTAGGTTACTTTTGTAAGGGCGGCAATAAATTTCCGAGTTTCTAGTTCCGTAGAGTAAGTAAGTATAGTGAGATTTCCCCTTTTCTCTCAAAGCGAACTATAATGACCAACATACTGGCGGCAAAATAATAGACCTGGTTTCTAAGACCTTCTGGGCTGATGTTTGCATTAAAACTAATGGACTTGAGCTAAATTGAATAAATAACCCATTTTGGATGTAGTTGTAAGAGCCATCATCTGGGATGAATGATTAAACCACTTATTAAGATAATTCAACGCGGTGCAAGCCCGAAAACGTCAGTTTTAAAGCGTAGAACTGCTAATGTAATAATATAAAAAAAAAATCATTTTTCCAAATTTAGGGACTAACTAAATATCTCGGATCCATCTGACACAACCCGCAATCTCCAATGTTAAGAGGCAAATTTCATCATCATCATCAACAACAACGGTTTCCAGGCTGTGGCCAGCTCAGTCTAGTAAAATGTCTCTATCTTCCTCTATACTGAAACAACTCTTCATCTTTTAATCGCTTCCATTCTCCTTCCTCTCTCGCGTGCACACTTTCTGTTGTCTGCTCTTCCCATCTCTTTCTTGGTCTCCCTTGCAGTCTTTTCCATACATACTTCATCTCCATAATTATCTTTGGTATCCTATCCTTTTCCATCCTCATTAAATGAATATACCATCTCAGCCTTTCTTCCTCTATTATCTCATGTACTCCAACGTCCTCAATAGATGACCATATTATCTCAGCCTTGATTCCTCTATTATATCATGTACGTCAGCGTCCTCAATAAATGACCATACTATCTCAGCCTCGCTTTCTCTATTATCGCATGTACTCCAACGTCCTTAATAGATGACCATACAATCTCAGCCTTGCTTCCTCTATTATCTCATGTACTCCAACGTCCTCAATAGATGACCATAATATCTCAGCCTTGCTTTCTATGTTATCTCATGTACTCCAACGTCCTCAATAGATGACCATACTATCTCAGCCTCGCTTTCTATGTTATCTCATGTACTCCAACGTTTCAATAGATGACCATAATATCTCAACCTTAATTCCTCTACTATCTCATGTACCCCCACTTATTCCCGGACAAGTTCATTACTTATCTGGTTTCTCCTCTTTAGAGTTAACATTCTCTTCACAAACTACATTTCCATTGTCTTCAAATTTTAGTTTCTCTCATATACAGGGTGGCCCACGGAAAGGTAGCCCGCCTCCTATATCCAGCAGGCGCCTCACTCTGAATTGGAGGAGGTCAATCCCCTCCACCCATATTGTGACATGAATAATGAGCAAATGAACTGCTTGTCTAAAGCACAAGACAGGGTGGAAGGGGATTGACCTCCTCCAATTCAGAGTGAGGCACCTGCTGGATATAGGAGGCGGGATACTTTTCCGTGGGCCAACCCAGTACAATGTCAATGTTTCTGTTGCATTTGAGACTATAAGTACAAAGTACGCCCTATACATAACTTCCTTACACCCTTCGTTTACCTTGTAAGGCTGACCTTTCTTGGTTCCACTATGGCGTAGCATATAGTGTAGGTCCTTAGTGTAATCAACGGAAACTAAGGACCCAACAATGTATGATACGCCATAGTGGAACCAAGCAAAGTCAGCCTTACAAGGTAAACGAAGGGTGTAAGGAAGTGATGTATAAGGCGTACTTTGTACTTATAGTCTCAAATGCAACAGAAACATTGACATTGTATACAAGAGAAACTGCTACCTTTCAGGGTGGACAGAATGTACCCTTCCTAACCCATTTGCTACCAACTGTTCCGTGCCGTAGGTGTTCCAAGCGAAAGCGTTCCCTGTGTCGAGTCGTCTGGACCACGACAATTCAAGCGAGTTGGAGAGCGGACACGCTAGAGCGGTGAGGAGGTCCCTGCAGCATCAGGTGGAGGAGTCTGACACATCTGCAGACGAGGCGGAGTCTGAGAACGGCATGACCTTCATCAGGAGGCACAACGTCGAGGCGGCACAAGCTCCCATCAGGAATATTAACGGTACTCTTTAATTTATCCTGAACGCTAGCTAGCTTATTTTGCATTGTTCCACTATGGCGCAGCTTGTAAGATAGGGCCATAGTGTAACTCGTTGAGGTAAGACTGATACCTTTCAGGTTAGATTGGAGTGCACATTGTCCTTTGATTAATAGTCTGGCAGTGCCGTGTTGTGTAATATTGTCAGGGGTAAACAGATCAATTTTGTGGAGAAAGTAAACGCTTGTACAAATAAATTGTACATACCTGCTTCGGCGGCCGCATGTTCTTAAGGAGTCACTCTCGTAATAGAGTAGATTTCCGATGACAGTGGGATTGGGGTTCGAGTCCCGGTTGGGTGTACTGCGGGTGGCTTGTCCATTATTCTTCCACGAAAATGTGGGTAAACTTCCTCTAAATTCAACCTTACTCAACCCCAACTCATTAGTGTAATTAGTACATATACTTATATATTTTGAATAGGTAGTAAGACGAGGTGTTATAACAAAGTTTGTGATTATTTAGCGAAGATTAGAAGACCGAAATTATTTTTAGGTATTAATACAACCGCATCAATTATCATATTCGTAAATTCTGAAAAATAAGACCTGGACGTGGTAACCGAACACAGGACCCTTGGCTTATTAGAGACAATGCTCTATCATTGAGCTATTCAAGGTTTATAACTCAATTATTTGCTAATAATCTCCCTTAAAATATGAGGGAAGAATGACCTTGAGCGTGAGACGAATACTGGATGGTTCAGTGGTAGAGCTTTGATGTTTAGGCTAAGTGTTCCGGGTTCAATTCCCTCTTTCAAGCTTCATTTTTTTAAATTTATGAATAAGAAAATTTAATTTAAAATGAAACTGTGATATGTTCTCATCACTCATTAGAACACTCATTGGTCAGGCGTCAGGTGTGTACAGCAGAGACTATGAATTATTAGTCAAATGAGGCCGAATTGGAGGAGAACATATTACAAGTCTGAACCCTGACAACACTCCACGTCACGCCTCTGTTATATGAGTCTAATTGGATGAACCTAGTTTGTTGATTTACAAACAGTTTGATGAGGGAAACTAGAAGACACTAATCCTGGTATGAACCCTTCGTTTATCCTGAGAGGTGGCAAGCTGACCTTGATGGATTACACTATGGCACAGCTCATAAAATAGGGCCATAGATTAATTCTCCAAGGTAAGATAAGTCAGCTACAATTACCTTTTAAGGTAAATAAAGTGTATGTGAAAAGCTTATGGCTAGCGCTTCATGTATACAGTAAGTGTCACCAACATAGACTTTTATTTTGTCAAATAGTTATAGTGTTGAAATGTGTTATATTTGGACTGAAATACAAACTAAGCTTATCCTAAAAAAAATATTCTTGATCTATAGTACCGCTATATTTTGGATTGTAATTTTTTTTTTAAGTTTTAGGCTTGTGTCTTACATTCAAATGACGTGCACTTCCTTACTCCTTAATAGTTGTGGAAAAATAACAAAATATAAAACTTACCACGTTTTTTAATGGCATGAATCGTTTATTGCACTTAATTTGACTTTTACAACATATTATGTTTAAGCTATGGTCATTTACGATCCACGTGCCGATATTTTAGTGCTGAACTATTCAGAGAAAAACATATTATAAATTTTGCTTGAATTAAAAAAAAGTGGCTAATTTTAAGATTATTATAACATATTGATATTTTTGTATAGATACTACCTATTATAGAAGTATCAGTCATATTTACATAAATATCTTCTCATCCCCAAAATACACATAGGATAATTATAGATAGTGCTTAGTATTAAAAAAATATTATTTTGAATTATCGCTCTTTAATATTATTTTAACGACGTAAATATAATGTTTAAACATAAATGTATATATGCCTATAATATATAATGGATCGTAGGATACTAAATTATTGAACCATTACTATTACAGAATGTGAGCGACTCATTGGATACCCCGAGGACTCTGATTCCGAAAACGAGGAAGGGGTGTTGGAAAAGCTAGCTGGGGCGATTGGTCATCTTTTCACAGGGTAATACAATTTTTAGTTCCTAGTTTTATTGTCATGTTTACAACATAATACTACTATTACCTAAGTGTATTACCGTTTTTACAAGGTCATACTTCTAGTACCTAAGTTTATTTTTGTTTTGTTTGTAACTTGTACAGTATAATACGTGCATCACCTAGGTTTAGTGTCATTTTACAAGGTAATACTATTAGTGCCTAGGTCTAGAGTATTTAATACACGATAATACTACTTGTAAATAAGTTTAGTGTCATTTTAAAGGGTAAACTTTCCTAGTACTTAGGTTTATTTTAATCTTTACGTGGTGTTGCTACTGGAATTATGTATGCATTATTTTGTGTAAGCTATATATTTATGTAGAAGTGTCCCCCTCTCCCTCATTTTTGTATCTTAAATGTGTGGGTCTGGTTGCTCTGTCAGGATGTCCTTGGCCGAGCATAAGGGGGAGGTGATATTATTACTTGTATGGGTTCGTGATTGACGCTATACTTGGCGTCTAGAAGGTTTATTAATCCTACAACATCTATTGCAAATGTGATGTTAAAAGTGAAGTTAGAATGAAGAAAGAGAAAATAAAGAAGCGAGTGACCAAACGAGGTGTTATGAGGTTTATCCAATACTGCTGCTAGGCGGTCCCTGCACGGTCGTCGAACCTGGATCCCTGGGCTCTAGTGGCAGTCCCGACTTGTACTTGATGAACCCGACGACTTAGCCCGTGTGGCCCCATGGCAGGCAGAGATTACAGTATTCTGCAGTCATCCACGAGGAACTCCAAAACCTCTCATTTTAACCAGGCCGCCGCACCGGTCTGGTTTCTAGTTGAAGAATACTGATACCACCGTTTGGGCCAGCTCCTCTAGTTTGTCTGTAGAATCATCATAACAACCTCGTAACATTCGTTATGTCACTCGCCACTCACAATATACAATGTTTACACAAACATGCCTTACAATTGATACCGTGGGGTTACAGAAATATATTTGTGAGCTGTTTACAAGCAAATATTTAAACTATAGTAAATGCTTCTAACTAACAATAAAAGTTTAATATAAATAGCTTGAATATACACCACTTCATTTTTTCCGGAAATGTATTGGGGGTAGGGAATGCCAGTCACCCTTTTCTCATGAATACTCACCAAACCCCAAGATAATCTCAGTAACAGTCTTCACACTTGTACTCCCTCAATGTTAAATGTTCCTGCGTGTCTGGTTTAACCATGAGACCAGCACTAATGTCTGGTTATTGCAGTGATAGCAGTGATGGAGGGGCCAGTGAGTCTGAAGATTCTAGTGGGGCCGAGCCCTCGCTAGAGACTGAAGAGGCCTCCGAGATCACTATGAGCTGCGGCGGTGCAATCGTTGGAAGGGAGGAAAGAGCCATCTTCTTAAAGAAACACAGTAAGTTCCCATATTCTTGAAGAAACACAGTAATTTCCCATATTCTTGAAGAAGCACAGTAATTTCCTATATTCTTGAAGAAACACAGTAAGTCCCCATATTCTTGAAGAAGTACAGTAAGTCCCCATATTATTGAAGAAATACAGTAAGTACCCATATTCTTGAAGAAACACAGTAAGTCCCCATATTCTTGAAGAAACACAGTAAGTACCCATATTCTTGAAGAAACACAGTAAGTCCCCATATTCTTGAAGAAGTACAGTAAGTACCCATATTCTTGAAGAAACACAGTAAGTCCCCATATTCTTGAAGAAACACAGTAAGTCCCCATATTCTTGAAGAAACACAGTAAGTTCCCATATTCTTAGAAGAAACACAGTAATTTCCCATATTCTTGAAGAAGCACAGTAAGTCCCCATATTCTTGAAGAAACACAGTAAGTCCCCATATTCTTGAAGAAATACAACAAATTCCAACACTCACCATGTCAACAAAACATATTCTCCTATCCTATTTTCGGTAAACGTGTGAGTAAAACCTCAAGGTGGGAGTACAGGGGACGTGAGAAATGTCAGTATTTGTTTGTAGTTTTCATATCAAACAATATTCTTTCGGCAAAGTAAGTAAAATATTTCATCAGTAGAAGCATAGCCTAGCTTTATTCCCCTGGTGAACTCAACAGTTCTTGAATATTTGTCAAGGGCGTCCTAGAATTAAATTACAACTTTTTCCTCTTTAAGTATACTTCGGTGGTCTTGGGTTAAAGTGCTCATCTTAGGACCCGATGTTTTCGGGTTCAAACCCTGTCGAGGTCAACAGATTTTTACTTGAGCGATTAAACTCCTTAGCACAACTTACTTCGGAGGGGAAGTAAAACAGCTGGTCCCATATCGATTGTGACATGTAAAAGAACCCTGGATGTAAAAATACCTTTCCGGCAAAAGGGTTAGGCTCTCTCTTGCTTGCTCGTAGAAATCTAGTACAGAATACCACGCGATACTAATGTACTTTCGGGGATTCCATAGAACATGTGCTTTCTCCCAGATAGTGTGGGCAGCACTAGCCAGCTCCAAGGGCTGAGTGCATATCGATCTCCACATGGACGGGAAGCACACCGGGACCAACCCTCGGGTTGAAGACTCATTATTTTATCTTAATTTTAAAAAATTCTCATCAAAAGCTCATGACAGATGTTCAATAACTGTTGATATGACCACGTGAAGAAAATTAAACTACGTATTTTTACTGAAGAAATATTTGATATATGATATATCTTGTCCACAAAATAAGTGTCTCCTACACTCACGCCATAAGAGGGAAAGTGTGAGTTGCGAGTAACGACACTTAATTGAAAGGTTTTGTGCAGACGATTCCGTTGACTCCGGGCTGGAGGCTGAGCTCCCGGAGCGTCTTGCCACCTACGTCATTGTGGATGCCAGGGACCGTCTGGAGGTCACCTTGACGCCCGCCGCCTTGCACGTGTGCCATGACCTGGCCCTGGCCTTCACCCGCAACTGTTCCACCGTCACGTCAGCCGACCTGGTCGGGCAGGAGACCCCCTTGGACCTCGTCAACCGCATAGGGCCCGGTTCCAAGGTCACGCTCTTCACTCGAGCCGGGGTGAGAGGGCGCTTGTGTGTCCGTTATTGGGCTCTAAGGGACCTAGAGTAGACTCTTTACCTGTAAGAACTGTAAGAGGGCTGGTTGAGGGAGGGAGGGGAGAAGGGAGCGGGCGCCTCTCCCCATTATTTTCTCCGAGACTTTACATTTTATTTATTTTAGGGGTGTGCAGATCTTCGAAAACCTTGACTTTGTTTAGAATATTCGTTCGCTTTGATTTCGATTCAAAAGTAAATTTCCAGATTCGACATTTACGCAGCTTCGCAAATATATATAAAATTATTCAATTAAATATATTTAAAGTTAAAACACACTTTCATGTTTTAAAAAAATCTGTTGTTATTCTTATCACAAATAATTAGTTTTTTTTTGGTAAAAATCGATGGTACGACAAAATTGCACAAACGTTTTCATATTGTGTATGAATAATTTTCAAAAAAAAGTTTTGAATAAACTTCCCTTAACTATGTTTTCCTCATAAAAACAAACACGACATCTTGTTAATCACAATAATTAATATATACATTTTAAACCAAATTATTGAATATTTTTAAGAGAATTCAAATTTCCAAAAATATATTATCTGTAAACTATTATAAAATTATTTGTTACTTGTAAAAATAAAAACGTATACTTATTTATCATGAAAAACTATTCCCAGATTCCCATTTTGAATTCAATCTCCTTGGTCAATTTCTAAAAAATTCAATTTTTTAAATAATTTTTCATATATAAACTACCCTTAAATTAATTAATCTTAGATAAATAAAAATACATTATTATTGATAATGTAAAATAGTCCCCGATACCAATCTTGAACCAAATTGTTACAGCTATTTTCAAAAAAATCATATTTTACAAAAATTAATTATTAGTTAACTACTATTAAATGATTTCATTAGGAAAGACAAATCTATTCAACTATTTATAATACAAGCAAATTAACAGATACCCATTTCGATTAAAATCAATGTAGCAATTTTTTTAAATATTCAAATTTAAATAAAAGTCATCAGTAAGCTACCCATAGCCAAATTTTCCCCCCAAAACAAGTAAGGTTATACAGCTTAATTTTTCATGTTCACGTCAAACCCTCCCCAGATACCCATGTTAAGCAAAATCATTATAGTGATTTCCAAAATAATTCAAATTTTCCCAAATTTCTCATAAGTAAACGACCCTTAATTTGAGGGCTAAAGTCAAAATTAAAAAAAAAAACTCTGGAAAATTTAAATATCAAGTTTGAACAAATTTCATTTGACCTAGGACCCATGAACAGGGACAAGCAGACACGAGGATAGACAAAACTGTAAAATCCACTTTTTTGGGTTCGTGTTTACAAAAAACGTAAAGCTTCATTATAATTTCGAGATCTTTTTCACGATCACAATACTTTCTCTTGAGATGAGAAATTAAAAATCTGAAATAATTAAAATACATTTTGAGATAATTTATCATTTTAAGATGAAACATATTAATTATGTTTAAAATCTAGCATTTTATAAATTATATTTACCACCTAAATTTGCATAATTATGCTAAGTATAATTTCTTTATCCAAAATAAAACAGTTTTTTTAAACATTTAAACTTTGATTCGGCTTAAAGAATATTTAATATATTGATTCGGCTTCGCCTCGAATTGAAAAAGTATACTTCGCTCATCCTTAATATATTTAAAACATAAATATAAAATACTTTAAGTTGAAAACTGTCATTTAATAATTATGATGTTATGTATCATTCATTTACGCTGAAAGGTATCGAGCTTACCTTACGATATTTCACTATGGTGTAGCTTACATTATTTTTTAGCACAGTGTGGTACTACGTATTAAGGTTATACGCATATGTACTAACTACGCTAATGTGTTACTTATGAGGAAGGTTGAATGTATATATAGGAAGTGTGCGTGGAGGAAGAGTGGAAAACCATCTAGGTAAAACAACCCTCAAAACACCCGACCGGGATTCGAAAGCCGATCTCCCTGTCACCGGCAGTCTAGTCTATTGCGAGAATGCCAAGTTGTTTTTTGCGAAATTTACTCTTATTTTGTAGGTAGGGCTGAGGTAGAGGGAACTGACAAGTATTCATAGTATTGTATATTGTATTGCATATAGTGTATATTGATTTACCGCTTGTAGTGTATAAATGATTTATGTACGTTAATATGTACACCATTAAATCACATACCCTTGGGTAATTAATGTTAGCAGTCATTTTTAGACAAATAATGTGGCTATTACGGTAAAGTTATTTTGTTCTGTTGACGGGGTCGAGGGATGGGGTACAGATGCTGATACAATGCTTTGCCAGGTGTTCAAGGAAGCCTCTGTATGTACACATGGTTTAGCCTGAAAGGTAGCAAGCAGTCTTACCTTAACAGATTACACTATGACGCTATCTTATAAGCTGCACATGTTTCTGTTGCCACATGGTCACTCTTACAATAGACTAAACTAGAGGTGACGGAGAATTGAGGTTCAAATTACGGTCGGGTGTAATGAGGGTGGTTTCCACTGATTGATTTTACACTCTCTCTCCACGTAAATGTGGATACACTTCCTACACTCTAAATCCAACATTCCTCATCCCTAACTCATTAGCGTAATTAGTGCATATGCGTAAAACACGAACGAGTAGTAAAAAGCGTAGTTAAAAATCTCAAAAAGGGTACAACTTATATTGTCTAAACACATTTCACACGAGTGTTCTAAAGCCATGATGAACATCAATGTGAAACCAACCCCTCTATTGATGTTTCTTGCAGTGTGGGCCAGACGGGAAGGAAAGGGTCGTGATGTCAGCGACTTATGACAAGTCGGATTCACTGGTCAGCAGTCCTGGATCTACAACGGCCGGATTCTTGGACGGGAGTCCCACGGAATCAGAGGTGGATTTCGAGAGGTAAAGGAGGGGGTGTAGGGCTGGAAAATGTATCGCATAAGGAAAAGGGTGGACTGGGCCGCCGGGACATTGGGATGATATTCCGGTGGGCAGGTTTTATTTGGTCTTCTACAACTTTTTTCTTACATCCACTATTGTTTCCAGCCTGTGGCCTGGGTCAATTTTTTATTCGAGACATATATTTTCCACTACCGGCTAGCTAGGCCTGTCTTAGCTTCATATGCCTTATAATCTAACTTAAAACTAGGACAAGCACAACATCCAGTCTCCGGCCGTTAATTTATCACTGTGAATTATAAACTCACATTAACCCAATGACGAATTTTTCGGTCATGCCGGGAATCTAGCCTGGGACCTTTATCTGAGTAGACATACAAGTTACCGACTGACCTAAGGTGTCGGATACTCATGCAACTACTTCGACTAAATTAAAGCTATTAATTGAATTCTAAATGATTGTTTTATTACATTTTGATCAAAGGTTCCCGTGAGACAGTCTGAGGGTAATCAAAATACATAATTTGGGGCATTAAATGTAAAACCATCCCATTTGTTGTTTCTTGGTTGTTTATAAACAATTCCATAAGCAACTCTAAAAATAACGTGTTAATTGCATACTTACTGTCACAAACTTTGTAATCTACCCTAGTAGAGGGTGTAGGATTATTTTACAATCTTAAATATCTCAAAAATAGACTCCTGGCTACTGTCTATAAACTTAGAAGCATTTTGGCTGGCTCATGTCAGTTATTTTGAGTGGAATAAATAGCCAATTTATCATCGATAGCGAATGTGAAAAGGCCACAGTATTAAATTTACTAATTTTAGAAATATTAATATTTCACCACTTAAGATTACACTCAAACATATCTTAAGTGGTATTTATGAATGTAAGTTAAGCGGCTGCTTCAGTCAACAAGAAAGTATCAATCGTTGTGAGGCTACATGGCTTAAAATACAATGGTTGGTATCGTTTTATGAAATACTTCTCTATTCTATCCAAGCTTATACCCCCTTTCGCTTTTCACCTACAACCACCCCTTGTCATGTCAATAATAAAGAGACCCGCTTTGATGGACGTATGGTTAAAGGCGTCATTCTCGCAATAGACTAGACTGCTGATGGCGGGAAGATCATAGTTCGACCCCGGTTGGGTGTACTAAAGGTGGTTTTCCCTAAATGTGTTTCCTCTCTCTCTCTCTCTTCAAGAAAATACAAGTACACTTACTCTAAATTCAAACGTCCTCATCCTTAACACATTAGCGTAAGTAGTACACAGGCGTACATCCTGAACGGGAACGCTCGCTACTAGTTCTCAAATATCTTATCATTTTATAATGTGAGCCAATCAAAAATGACTGCATTTGTTGGAGGAAGGCTAAATATAGAGCCCTTTTTCATCAAGCCTAGCCTCATAGCTCCACAAATATGCTTAAAAAGTATTTGAAAATGAGCTAATGTCCCTCTTTCACAAATTTTTTCTATTAATGAAACTCAAATTATAAGTTGATGGATCAAATAGCACAGCTATTAAATTTATTAATTACGGTTATAGCCGTATTTAGATATCATATTCTTTAAATTGAAAAATGAAACCTGGAAACGGTAACCGAACCCGGGACCTTTGGTTTAGTACGTCACTGCTCTAACCAGGGGTGGATTTATGTATAGGCCCAGTAGGCACGTGCCTAAGGCGGACAATTTTAGAGGTGGCAGATTTCGCATAACAATTTTTTTTCCAGGTAAAATAATTTTATGGCTTCAGAATGTGTGTGATTTTTGTGATGTGCCGTTTTCTTTCGTCCATTGAAGTTAATGGTGAAGTTGACATATATGGTGGAGGGAATAGAAGTGATGACTGAGTCATAATTTATCCTGCTATCCGCCTCCCTCCCTCCCAATTGTCTCAATAGTCATTACTTATTAGCAGGGCCCGGATTTTTATGAAGTGTCATCTTTTTTTGGTCCATCAGAGACAATGCTCATTTGTACATAAAATCTGTTCGTGACCCCCTGTTTGTAGAAATGTATATTTTATAGGTAATTTTTTGCCATTTTAAATTTTTAGGTCATTTTTATTGCTTTTTTTTTGTTTATTTTTATTGCTTTTTTTTTTGTTTAATAAGTCATTTTTAAGCATTTTTTGAAAAAAAATGTAGAATTGTTTGAAAATGACTTTTAAAAAGGTTATATATGAATTATCGGTGCTTTGATAAAAAATGAATATTCAAACATCAGATTTTTACCACACACTTGTTGACTGAAGAAGAAAATGTTTGAATCCAAATGAACTTTGTGCCACTTTAACTGCGTGCTTATAAAATAATAAAATACACATTTCTGGTGAGACCTTCACTACACCCCAGTTTGAAAGGGTGGCAAGGGGAAGGGAGAGCAATTTTTAGAGTTCAAATGAACTCTGTACCATCTTTATATTCCTGGTGAAGTCACTCACTATACCATGTCTGGAAAGGACTGCAGGTGTATGGGGAGCTATCGCTTTTAAAGCAAGTATTTGTATTCCAATGTTAAGTAGAACACATGATTTTAGCTGTCAAAAGATTTTAAATGCATAGTTTTCATTTATAAAGTGCACGTAATATTTATTTGTTTGCAATCATTTTATGTGTATTTAGAATGCTTTAAACCAAACCATCTAAAGTGAGTCATTTGAGGAAAATTATTACTGAATTCGGAGACGATATTTTTTCAACAGAGAGTGAAATACTTTTCTGTAAAATATGTAAAGTGAAAGTGGCTGGCATCAGATAAAATATTTAACCATTCAACAGCATATCAGTTGCAACAAACATGTTTGTGGTATCCAGAATATCGATAAAAAGAAAACCTTTCAATTATTACTTACACAAAATACATTCACGAATCAAAAATCCTCAACATTTTATAAATATTTGTGTGACGTTCTGGTATATGAACATTCCTATGTGGAAACTGAGCAATGTTAAACTAAAGGATTTCCTAGGACTGTATATAGATCACTCTATTCCAGACGAGTCCATACCGAGGAAAAACTGGAAAGAGACGGACCAGGAGAGATATTTTTGTATGATGTAAATCCTAACTCCTGTAATTAATACATCATATTATGGAATTTCAATCAAATTTTTTAGGTCATTTTTTGAAAATTTAAAGTCATTATTTAGAGTTTTTAATGTCATTTTATAGGTCATTTTTTGGCAATTTCAAGGTCATCAAAATCCGGGCCCTGCTTATTAGCAACAGCAACAGGGTGGCGTACCAGAACAATACAGGCAGTAGTGTAGGAGACAGGAGTGCCAACTACAGGGTGGATACATGTAACACCGCTTCTTCACTAACACTTAGAAACAGTAGTGTTACTATTATGCTACAAGTGTGCCTGTGAATAAACTGAGGATACACTAGTCGAAAACTTGAAGAGTTAGTGCACTTAAAGGCTCATCTTCTAACAAACACCAGGATTGAGAAGAAACTAGGTCCTCTTAAGCTGTGTCAGTTTATAGGAAAAGAGGAACTACAGGTGATCTATCCAAATGTTGACATTGCCCTCCGATTGTTCACATGTACAATAGCTTCTGAATGCACATTAGAACTAACCTTCTGGTGGCTGAGAAGAATACAAAATTATCTGCCTACTAACATAACAGAAGATGGGCCTAATACATTTATATTAATTTTATTATTGTTTTTGTAAAATCCAATTTAAAAAATCAAAGCAATAGACTTTTTTTTTTTACTGGAAAAATCTAAAACCAACAGGAGCAACATTCTCCGAGACCTTCAGCAAGACGACTGATTTAAAATAAATGCAATTTACACTTTTTTCATACAGACCAAATAATAACATGTTGATTGATCCTACAGGCACTGGGAATGACTCATCTACCCTGTCATATAGGATTGTCGTGAACTCTTAATTATTCCTAATTACTCTCGATTCATGATTTTTGAAAATATTTACATATAAATCTAGTAGAATTAATTAATTTTAAATAAAATCTTATATCTTTTATTTAAAGTTAACAAGGACCAACTCCGGTGTACGCATGGTTTAAAGCGTCACTCTCGCAATAGATCGGACTGCTAGTGATTGGGAGATCAGAGTTCGATCCCTGTTGGATGTACTGAAGGTGTTTTTTCCTAAATGGTTTTTCACCCTTCTTCCACGCAAATGTAGGTAAAAATTCTTTAAATTCAACATTACTCATCCCCAACCCATTAATTCAATTAGTACATAGGTGTACAACCCGAAATACTATTAAGACACGCTCTAAAAATTAACAAAGAATAAAGATTTTTTTAAAAACTAACCCACCATCTTAAAAACGTAGCCTATTATTAATCATTGACTGCATAAATTGGATCAATTTATATTTCAATACAATAATATGGCTGTTAAATAAACATTTATATTTAATTTTTATCAAGTTATTAGAATGTATTTTTTCCTTACCAAATTCAAAACATAAAATACTATATTAAAATTATTCTGGCATGAAAACACAAAATCAATTTCAGGAGTTATATAATTGTATCCTTTACGCATCCGCATAGTTCATCATTTCTGGCTATGTTTTTGAAAATAGTCGTTTTATTTACAGTTTTGAAGGTGGGTTCCACTCAGTAAGTGACGGTGGCGCCTCTTGTGACCAGGAGCCCTTATCACCGGTACTCGGCTTCCCCGTGGAAACTGTCACCAAACTGTACAAGAAGGTCACCGACGAGAGAATCCGTATCGAGATAGACGGTGAGCACTTTATATGCTTCCAGATCCTTTCGAGGTCAAACTCTTTCGATTATCATGGGGAGCACGTTTTGGAACAACCACCCCACACCCTCCTCCCTTGAAGAAAATATAATTAGCTAAAGTCCAATTTTCATAGAAAGAACCTCTAAAATTACAAACATTTTTGTGGCAAAAAATGATCATATTTAACTATATTATTAGTCTGAAAATTGAAAAATGACACCTGGACACGGGAATCGAACCCGGGACCTCTGGCTTAGTACGCCAATGCTCTAACCACTGAGCTATCCAGGATTCGTCCCGTGCCCTGGGTCATTCTTCACTCATATTTTAAGGCAGAGTCTATGATGGACTGACGGAAATCGTCGGCTACAAGTATGTGATTATATTAATATCACGAGCCATCGGATAACGCAGCCATCTGCGACTCGGTAGTTGGCTGTTATGCTGCCATTTGCACAATTATTAAATTGTACGGGATCGCACATATATTAAGAATTAATAGCCAGAGCTATTATTTATGCTTATTAATAGGGAATTACTCCACTAGATATCATATTCTGAAAATTGAAAAATGACACCTGGACACGGGAATCGAACCCGGGACCTCTGGCTTAGTACGCCAATGCTCTANATAGCTCAGTGGTTAGAGCATTGGCGTACTAAGCCAGAGGTCCCGGGTTCGATTCCCGTGTCCAGGTGTCATTTTTCAATTTTCAGAATATGATATCTAGTGGAGTAATTCCCTATTAATAAGCATAAATAATAGCTCTGGCTATTAATTCTTAATATATTATTAGTGCTATATTACATGAATTGATAATATCTACCAAAAATGTCAACTGAAAACCACACAAATTGACCTATGAATACTTGGAAGTAGATCTAGGAGTTTTTATAGTTGTCAGATGAGAGACTTCCTATAAAATATGAACTGTACTAACTTTTCTATTTCAGATTAGAAACTTCCTATGGAATTTGAACTGTACCAACTTTTCTATCTATCAGATGAGAACCTTCCTGTGGAATTTGGATGTATTCACGTTTATAGCCATCGGATGATAATCTTCTTATAAAATTTAGACTGTACTAACATTTATATCGTCATATGAAAACGTTCCTCTTTAATTTTGACTGTAATAACTTTTCTATCTGTCAGATGAGAACCTTCTTATGAAATTTGGACTGTACTAACGTTTTTATGTCGGATGAAAACCTTCCTATGAAAATTTGACTGTACTAACTTTTCTAATTGTCAGATAAGGTTCTTCCTAAGAAAAATGGACTGTAGAGTTTTATGTCGTCTTATGACAGGATTCGACAGTCAGCAGTTCTTGGCCCCTCAGCGCACAGTCAGCAAACTCCACGCTCTGCAACCAATCAAGAACAACACCCGGTACCACGTGGTGGTCAGCAACTTGAACACACAGCACAGACACCGTCGGATCACGGTGCGGTCACCTCTCCAGGTGGGTGGGTGCGCTCATGTATACAATCCCTTAAATACTTGACCAGAACTTTCTAGGATTTAGCTACTATACTTCCTTATGTCATTGGGAGCTTGAAAGTTTATTGACTCATTTACAAAAGTACGCCCCTTATCCCTATCTTGAGCTAGTTATATGTAGTCCACCTCATTACACCCTATCCCTATTTTGAGCTAGTTATTTTCGGTCCACCTCATTACACCCTATCCCTATCTTGAGCTAGTTATATATAGTCCACCCCATTACACCCTATCCCTATCTTGAGCTAGTTATGTCCTTTTACCTCATTACACCCTATCCTTATTTTGAGCGAGTTGGCTTATTAAATTATGTCGATGTCCTCAAACAAGAAAAGAAGATGAAGTTTCAGGCTATATATGAGAAGGATTCTGTTGAGAGGAAATTTTGAGTATTCAATTTGTACAAAGCAACGGGCCTGTCGAAAGAGAGAGCACATAGTAATTAAATTATATAATAATTGGTTAAGTAACTTGTACAGTCGTCTAAAACTTCTTATCTAAATCGGAATGTGTGTTTGTTTAAGGTGAAGAACGAAACCTCTTACGCCATGGGTTTGTACTACAAGAAGTCTGTATTGGACGCTCTTGGTATGGACCCCATAGGGGAGTCCACTAACCCATTCGAGGACACCATAAAGGTGGCAATTGTAGAACCAGACGAGACCCTCAGTGTACCCCTTTATGTGGCCTACCATTGCAAGCTTTATATACTACCAGGATATGTAGAGTAAGTTGTATCAGGAATATAAAGAACCCATCGGGGATAGTACGCTTCCTGCGGATGTTGGCAGACACGTTTACGTTGACATCCTACTGATATATAGATTAATTGGTGTCTGTATGTTACCAGAAGCGTACTTAGGGGTTGGAGAATCCGACCCCCACCGGGGGCTCAAAATATGTTTTGCCCTTCCTCCTCACCTAGCCCTCACCCCCAGACATTTCAAGTACTTGGGTCGCATAAAATATAGTAATTATAAAAACACCACTGTTATTCACGCTTCAATCAACCATTCCCTTTGTGCGTGAGTTAGGACCTGCAGCCAATTCAGTGTACAGCGATGAACAGTTTATAAAGTGTATAAAACAGTATAAAACAACATGTGACCTAAAAAGAGGTGTGACTAATGAAGCAATGATTGACGAGGAACAAGATTAAAATTACTCATAGAGCAATTATAGCAAAATACAACTAAAAGAGATTGTTTATAAAGATCCTGCAGAAGGGCTGGAGATTCCCGAAATCATTGTTAATTTTCGTACACATCTGGTTGATCATGGGCTTGATACAATCGATTTATCAAACATAAATTAACACTATAAAACTACATGGAACCTTTGATAAATGAAATTAAAACATTCATAGCTAAATCGATAGCAAATAATTTCATTTTAGTAGTAATTTTTAGATATTGCAGTAAAGTAATTTTATAATGGAAGGGGGGAATTAATACAGCTCCTCGCCAAGAGCACAAGGGACTCTTAGGTAGGCCTCTTTCTGTTATTATTTCATGAAAAAAATTACTACACTGATTGTGCTGAAATTTCGCATTAATATGACTCCGGTTAACATAATATATTTGGCGGCTAAAACACTACTTTTTGGTCCTTTTCTCAGAATCTGCTTATCATATTTTCATTGGACACACTTTGACATATTTTTAGATATGGATTAAACATGACTGCCATATTGAAAGAATATGACAGCTATAGAACACTACTTTTTACCACTTACAGATATTTAGCTCCTAAACTATGGGAAGCTTGACAGTGAGAATTCGGCTCTTAAACAGTACTAATAATATTTATACTATTGTTGTAATTATTTTTAACAGTTGTTTATCTAACAGCTGTTTATCTATTTTCAAAGACCTTGGTTAATATTGTTACTATTTTGAGCTCTCCCCACCTAACAAAGCCTAATATTCCGTGCATCAACCACATGCTTTTCCTAAAAAAATTTGCACTTAAATATTGCATTCTCAAACAGTTCATTTTGATCCACGGGACTCGTGTCTCTAAATATTTGTAAGAAGCGTACTGTTCCCAAAGATTATGATAGAAAATTGTAGATATTTCCTAAAACAATGATATAACTGTGGACAAGTGAAACAAAAATAAAGTAAAAACCACCAACACTTATTTACAATCTCTTCAATATTCCACTGCCCTGTGGCATCTTCATCAGAAATAAGTAGACTTAACAGAAAGTTTTCTCATTGGTGCCAACTTAGTTGTTGAAGGATGAAACCTTTTTTGCTGCAGTAAAATTTCCTTTGGGATTCTGCTGTTGTTATATTTTGATGGCAGAGGGTGTAAGTGGTGAAGCAGGGTTTTAATTTGGAAGAATTTTAGTAGATTTTTAGACTTTTTGACTTCTTAACACACTACTTTTCATTCTGACACATTTGTCTGGCTAACCTTTAAAGAAGTGTAGATTTATTTGATGTCCATGCAACATAAATTTATTTTGTTATCAAGATAGTTATTCTTCCAATAAAACATGTAAAAATTCTAGCACTTATTATTAGTTTAGTCAGTTAAATTATGTTATTGTAAATACCCTTGATTTTAAAAAATCCAAGTTTCATGTGTTTTAAAATTTTAGTCGATAATTGATAATAACAATAAACATTCCAATGAACTAGTCTAAATACATATTTGTTAACGTTTGCACTTGCAGTAGTTATCACGTGAGTGAAATTGGCTTATGGTGGCAGGAGCTAGCCTCGGAACTTAATACGGCCAAAGACATTCATTGCTCGCCTAAAGAAGACAAAGATGCGACTGTGTTCTCCATAAGAGTACGTATCGACTTCTTTGCTCACTTTTAGACAGTCTTTCAAATAGTAAACAAATGCTTACGTCCAATGTCCAATGTTTCTGACGGACATTTATACCTCCTCAGGCCATGTGCGTGGAGGGCGAGCACGTGAACAGAGCTTCCAGGTCAATACCCAACTACCTGATACGTCTGTTACCCCCTATGGCGATGCACAACCGCTTGCCATACGCCGTGGAGATCAAGGTGCCTTCAATAAAGTATGAAGTTCGCATCGAGGCCGGGGAAAAAGCCAACATCTATTTTTTGAACCTCCTCAAGATTCACAAAATATGTGTAGAGGTATGTAGTAAACGATATTTAAAAAAAAACTTAAACATTAATGGTATTTTACAAATGTAGGGTACAGGGGGAAAAGGAGGAAAGCACGATTTAAACTCAAATTGAGTTAGTTCTGCCATCTGTTAGACGATCTTGAAATTTTTCTAATGCAATTTAGACTATGGTTAAATGGGGTACCTGTCATATTCAATTTTTTTTTAAAAAAGGCTGGGGGCCTTATGGGGTTTGAGATATAAAAGTTGTTTTCCTGATAAATGTGTATATTGTGACTTTCACTCTTTTTTCACTGTACCAATCAAATGCACGGGATAGTTTGCAGTTTTATATTTTTATAGAATAGCAGTCATTATAAAATAACAGTCATCATAATTAATAAAATATCAGGAGATTTACCAGGCCAGGCAGAATTCTCAGGTCAGTACTATATAATATTTGTTTTCTCTACAATTTGTCTCTCAAGAACTGGAGTGGAAATATTATATTATTTTACTATAAATTAATTATTTGTTTTACAAAAATGGAGATATTATTTGGTTATTTGTTTTATTTTATTTTAAACTGAATTAATAAATTTACCGCTTGATATTTTACACCTTTCTTATAAAGAAAAAAATTTTTTTTTTATTTATTTAAATAATAATGTGCGGTGGGGATTCTAGTTTAATTCCAAAAGTATATCTTGTTTAATATTTTCTAAACTTCCCTGGGTACCTTACCTAATTGACATAAACAATTTTCTGTTCAGCCAAGATGTACGTCCTTAGTTAATGCAGGGAAGATGGTTTTCCTCATAGAGGTAAGCGAAAACAGTAAAGAGAAAAAAGTGTTAAAAATCTTCTGTGCATCCTATCTTTGTATCTTACGCTATACATTCCCACCCTTACCTACGTTGCAACATTTTTACCCATGCTTCTTTTTTATTTACACTTAAATCTTTCAGAGTTTTAATTGGGAATATTTTAAGTGCTTGTTGAAAACTCTGAAGGAAGTCGAATGGTTTTGGAGATATATTCATGTCCAATTTTTAGAAACAAATCAATTTCATCGCATTTGATGTATTTCCTAAATCATCAAAATTTGAAAATTGGCAAATTGACAAGTTCTTGGCTGTCGACAATCAACTAAAATAAGCTTTTTATTTAAAAAAAAATAAACTGTTACCCAATATGACGATTCTGGTTTTGAGATGATTATCTATATTAATAAAATGAATAGTTTGCTTGTCATGAGCATTGCGCGATATCTGTCTCACGCAGAAGGCTAAAATTTAAAATTATTATCCTCTGTGGACAAAAATGTGCACCTTGTAGCTGTAAATTAAAAATTTTAGCTAGGGTTTCTAAATTTATTAAAAATTGGGTCAAAATAAATCAAATTAATTTTTTTCTGTTTGAAGCAAAGAAAAGCATTTCCTGGAGTAACCACACAATGTATTGTGTAGCTACCTCGGGCATCACCTGGTACTTATTCTAGCAAAATAATAAATAACTATAACTGTCTGGCCAATGAATCCGATTACGTCGAGACTTTAAAAAATATATATTTTTGTCAAATAAATAATGCCAATAGCTTCAATACTAAATGATCGTGATCCCAGTACTAAAGGGTAGTTATACAACGTTATTCTTTCCTTGTGACAAGGATTTGGTCGTGTAAGTGAGCGAATTTGTGTCACTCAAATCAAAAACGTATCTTGACGATATGGGAATTCGGCCAAGAGGTTTTTGTCACGTTGACCAGGAAGCCAATCAACTTTATATGACTGGGCCTCGGTGGCGTAGTTAGATAACGCACTGGTTTTTTGTTGAGCTAGACTGCTGAAGGCGGGGAAATTGAGGTTCTAATCTCGGTCGGGTGAACTGGGAAGGGTTTTCCCTAATGGTTTTCAAATTTACCTCCACGCAAATGGGGGTTCACTTCTTCTTAATTCAACATTACCTATTCCTAACTCATTATAGCAGTTAGTACTTAAGCGTATAACCCAAACGGATAGTAAGACGTGGTGCTAGATTAAAAATTAAAAACTTTAAATGGGTCATATGAGAGACTCAAAATGGCTCATCTTTACGACCAAGTCATTGTCGCTAGGCAGTGGCCACATAGTACTTCCCCAACTTTTTCAATATTCCGAATGGAAGTTGGACAAGTTTCGAACCCGACGGCTACGTTGTTATTCTTTCAGGTCCCGTCCTACCTGGGCAGCCCTTGGACAGGAACGTTCAACCTGACGGCGGATCTGGAGGAGAAGACAGTTGCCATGGTGACCGAATACGACACGGAGGGAGGCAACAAACAGCTCGGTCTCAGTCTGAAAGTTGACAGGACAGAGACATGCAATGTCTACCTTCACGCTCCTTACTGGATCATCAACAAGACTGGACTACCTCTACAGATCAGAGTAAGTCATCGACATTTTGACAAGTTTGACTTCACACTCCTTTCTGGATCATCAAAAGACTGGACTACCTTTACAGATCAGGGTACGTCATCGACATTTTGACAAGTTTGACTTCACACTCCTTTCTGGATCATCAACAAGACTGGACTACCTCTACAGATCGTGGTACTTTATCGACACTTTGACTAGTTGACTCTCGAAATAAACATTGACAGAATGTTCAGACTAAACGTAGAGCTAGTATAGTCTGATTTACTGGTCTCGAGGATGTAGGGGCTAAAATAGAGACTAGGTGTGTTGGACACACTTATATATTTAGATGTGTTATACTTGTCTCGAGCTGTGGTGTCATTTGTCCACGTGTATGTACAGAGATGTGATGCTAATCTCAAGCTGTAACGTCATTTGTATATGTGTATGTACAGAGATGTGAGACTAGTCTCGAGCTGTAACTCTGCTATTTGTCGCATTTTCAGGGCTCACTGTCCGACGTGGTGTACGAGGCGCAGAGTGAGGAGCCCCTGCTGTTCTGCTATAAGAAGCACAAGCGGCGGTGCGTGCGCCTGCGTGCCTACCATTCCTCGTGGTCCTCGGCGTTCTCTCTGGATACTGTGGGCTGTGCGGGGCTGGTGGTATGCAAGGACCACGAGCGCAAGAGGCGTTACCGCATCCTGCTCAACGTCACGCTCTCCCAACTGTGCCCGCAGCTCACGCGCATCGTCACGCTGCTGCCTAACTTCCTGGTGACCAACCACACCCGCAAGCACCTGCGCTTCATGGAGGAGAATGAGAGGGCTGACCTGTGGATTGACCTGCCCCCAGGACAGGTCAGAGTCATATCATCGTGTTGTTAACCTGAGAACACGGGCTGACCTATGGATAGACCTGCCTCCAGAACAGATCAGATACACATTCTCGTGTTGTTACTAGGATAGCATGGGCTGACCTGTGGATTGACCTGCCTTTGCTGCCAGGACAGGCTGTAGTGTGGGTGATCATCACCATCATCATGAACTGTTTCCAGCCTGTGGCTGGGTTTGTTTAGTAAAATGCCTCCATCTCCCTTTTTCATCCACCATTCTTCCTCCTGCACTCTCTTCCACTCTCCTCCTCTCACTTGCGCATTTGCTGCTATCTGTTCCTCCCATCTCTTTCTTGGTCTCCCTTGCAGTTTCTTCCCTATAGACTTCATATCCATTATTCTTCTTGGAATCCACTCAACTTCCATCCTCATTACATGTCCATACATCTCATCCTAGATTCCTCTACTATCTCATGTAGCCCCTGTACCCCAAATCTTGACCTTACTTCTTCATTCCTAATCCTATATTTTCTGGTGACAGCTAGCATGCTCCTCAAAAACTTCATGGATGATCGTCTGGAACTATAATTTGACCTGATTTGGTGATCGAATTGTCTAAAGGCGTCAGTCTCGCAATGTACTGGAACTAGTGATGATGGGGTGATCAGGGTTTGAATCCGGTCATGTGTATTTAGGATAATTTACTAAATGGTTTTCCACTGTCCTTCCAATAAAAAGCGTATGTATTCCCTTTAAATTAAACTTTCCTCATCCCTTACTCACTAGCGTAATTATGCGTATGACCCGAACGGGTTGTCGGTTAAAGAAAAAAATCACAAAGATACATTTAACAGTCCTATACCAGTTACCTTTCGTTTTTCGGGCATTTGTATCTCTTAATTAAAAATCAAAATATGTGGATTTTTGTTCTTTTCAGAGTGAAAATTGTACATTTTAAATTGCTTTTAGAAGTATATATATGTATAGGGTCATAGAAAATAATTTTATTTTACAGTAAACAACAAACTCGTGTACTGTTCAAGGTTATGTCAATATTTAACTTAAGGCCAACAATTTTTTGGCAATAGCTCAGCTAACTAGTCACGCACCCCCCCCCCTCCCATCCCAACTTAATAAGGCTTTTCTTGATTTCAGTGCATCGCCTTCTGGCCCGAGACCGACTCGATGCGAATGTTGGTGAAGTTTCGTGACAGCAAGTTGGTATCTCAGCACTTCCCCATCACGCACGTTCACCAGACTGTCTTGCGCATGGATAAAGGGGTAATTAATTTTTTATATCACCATCCAACATATCCTCACCGCCACATACAAGCGAACAATCAGATTGACGTACAATATACACAATGCTAGGTCTGGGCTCAAAGAATTTTCCAGCTAATTTTAATTAAAATGGGTCAACGCATTTGACAGTTATCGCGTAGCAAACATTCGAACAGACATGAAACTGAAGTTAAAGCAGAACCTTGCTACGCTAGTTCAATAAATATAATATATAAGCGTCACTTGTTTTTTCTTTCTGTCAGTGTGGTCTGGGTGTGGAGGTGAATGGAGGCGGGGAGCAGCCATTCTCCGTGGTCTTCAACAACTACAGTCTGGGAGAAGCTCCTGTACGTGTGGACAACTTGTGTGAGGACCTATTCCTCAAGATCCACCAGCAGGACCTGGGACAGGTGGCGTTACTGTCACCCTACCAGTCCCTCCTCTACACTTGGGACGACCCTTGCAAGGAGAGGGTTCTCTTCTGGAACGTGTACAACAATAAGTGCAAGGGGTTCCTCGGACACATATGGAAGGTGATGCTTGTGTTTATAGACTTGAATNTAAGTACTAATTACACTAATGGATTAGGAATTGGGAAGGTTGAATTTAGAGGAAGTGAACCCGCATTTGCGTGGAGGAAGAGTGGAAAACCATTTAGGAAAAACCACCCCCAGTTCACCCGACCGAGATTCGAACCTCGATCTCCCCGTCCTCGAAGGTCTGGCTCAACACGACTGGTGCGTTAGCCAACTACGCCACCGAGGCGGGTTATAGACTTGAATTGATTAGGTTTAGAGATTGAACAGTAAATTAAGGGCACGGTCATATTTGCGATCTGGCTAGAACACCAGGACGAATGTATTGTTATATTAAGGTGGCCATGACACGTGACTACAGCCTAGTGACAGCGGCATTTGGTGTCAGATGTGGGATACTTTTGGGGTCTTTCATGTAAATAGCATTGCTTGGCTTTTTGACAGGTTACAAATATGGCCGTGCAATAAGGATTATATTAAACCGTATTGGTGGTCACAAAGTCTAACGCGTCACTCTAGAACTCAACTGTATTGTCGATGGCAGGGAGGTCAAGGTTCAATTCACAGTTAAGTGTACTAGGTGTTGTTTTCTTTGTTGTGATTTGTGCACCACGTCTTAGTATCCATCTAGGCTATCCTTATATTTACACTAGCTAGGTAAGGAGGAAGTAGGTAGAATTTAGAAGAAGTGTATCTACATTTGGGTAATAGGAGAGTTTAAATAAATTTAGTAATAACCATCCTACAGTATAAACTTCCTGTATTCTAACCCCAACATCCCCATCGACGGAAAATTGGACTACACAACTTGAGGTATTAACCTACGTGCCCAATGATGCGGGATGATTTATGCCAGTTTATGATAGTAATTGAAAATATGCTATTGTTGCAAAGCGACATCCATCTTTGTCTGAAGTGTATTTCCACGTGTCCTGTATTGTTTGTAGGATGGCTTTGGTCAGGAGCGAGTGAGCTTCCACACGGTGAAACAGCCCAGCGTATCGACAGCCACACCCACGGTGACCGCAAAGCTCTCGGCGAGTCTCAAGAGACTGTCGCCAAAATCTCCGGTACACGACGGCAGTAGTAGCAGCGATGATACGGAGTCAGACGAGCAGAAACCTCAGGTAGCACACGATGATGTCAAAGAGACTATCAGCCAAATCTTTGTCATATTTTATCAACTGTGATGCAAGGTAACGTTTTCGATCAAATAATACATTTAACTATGACACTTTCTTTTGACGCGAGGCTGAATATGTTTCAATCCAATGGCTGGATTCACACATTTACCTAAAGTAAAATATCACAATGGATGCTATGTTATATCAAAAAACAAATCAAAACATAACAAAAAGACACACACTCGTTTTTTTTAACGAGTTATTTATAATAATTTAACAACAGTATATTCCATTACCTGCTGATATTTTACCTTTTTGGAACATGTGCATATTTAGTCAGTTGGTTTAGGCACATGCGCAATGATTGTGTTGATTTGTTTTGATATATGATTGGGTCTCCCTAGTTGATGTTGTCGAGCAGAGAAACGAAAGCTTAAGCTATTTCAAATCGTGCTGAACAAATAAAGCCGACAAAGCTGAAATAAATTGATTGGCTTAGAGGTCATCACGTGATTAAGTTTCTGTTCTGCTCTTGTTTTCTCAGTGAATGTGTGAATCCATCTTAAGGCTAACTAGCTCAACCTTTTGACAACAGCCTAAGGATCGACGGTTGCTTTTCACTTGTTACAGCAGATGAAGAAGACGAGGAAGGACAAGGTGATTGTCTATTGGGTCAGTTACATGGAAGGTAAGCAGAGGGTCATGCTGTTCACCCAGGATGAGAGAATAGCCTACCACGCGCGTTATATCATTGACGCTGAAAAGAGCGGCCTAGAGTTATTCGTGTCGTTGAGAGGAGTCGGCGTTTCACTGGTGAGTACGTTTCAAGATTTTAGACGGTGTCTGTGTTATCGTTAGATAGGGAGGGGGAGGGAGAAAGTATTGTTATGACAATATTTTATCTTGAGAATGAAGAACCTTGAGATTTTATGTACTTTCTTGTGTGTCTGTCTGCCTGCTGAGGCAAAATCATGATTTGGTTTCTAGCTATAAAATTAAGGGTAGCTTATAGATGAATGATTCTTAAAATCTCAAAATGTTTAGAAAATGTTTATAGTAATTTTTTTCAAATTTGAAATTTTGGGAGTGTTTAACATTTTATAAATAATATCATATACTTGTTTATCAAAGAAATATTGATTTGAAGGTGTTTGACAAATTTCGGAAGATTTGACATTTATAGATGATAACGTAAGTACGATTTTGTCGAACCATTCATTTTAAATGCGTCTTAATACCCATCCGGGATATCCACATTTATTTGTACTGATAAAGTAAGAGATTAGGAAGGTTTAATTTAAAGAAAATGTACTTGCGTTTGCAAGATTGAAAGGTAGACTGAGAAATCCTTTAGTAAAAATAACAAATTTAGTACATCCTAATAAGTATTCTAGCCTTCGCATTGCCAGCAAACTCCATCAGATGAGCTATACAGCTTAGTTCATGTGCTCACCAATACGGATATCATCAGAATAAGAGGTTCGTGGGAAACCCCCAATAACTCGCATCGGTGGGCTTAAGGTCTAAGCCGTAACTCTCGCAATATACTGGATCTATTTCTTGCTACGGTAATTTCGGTGTCTAAATCTCATTGGGGTGTGGGCCTACTGAGGTTGGTTTTTACCAAAAAATGATTACTCATCACCTTTTGGGAACGTTTCCACTAAAGTCTACTGTATTTTCTTAATCCCTGCCTCCAATGATGTAAATATGCAGATATCCCGGAAGGATAGTAATAAACGGATATATTAAAACTAGTGTTCCGTCGGCGGATTTCCCTCCAGGGCACGGAGTCTGCGCGGCAGTACCAAGAGGAATTGGCGTACGTCAGTCTGACAGATTCTTCCCCCCTCTGGGAGGTGAACGTGGCCCATCGCTGGAAGCCTCTCACTCTGGAACTGGCCTCTTGGATCGAGGACAAGTGGCGGCAGGACCAGAAGAAGGCGCAGATGAAGGACTACGTTCATGTAGGTCCACGTCATCACATGAGAACCATGGCGGGGGGTGTCTATTGATTGAGCAATAAGCAAGGTTAAGTTAGGACGGAAGCGGGTGAGAGAAAATTAAGTGTTTTTTCAGTTTTTACATAAAAAAAATCGTTAAAATAAATCAAATATTTCTTCAGTAGAAACCTAGAGTTTAGCTTTCTACATATAATCTGAAAATTTATTGAATATTTTTATGAGGATATTAGCATTTGATGATAAAATGAAGAGAAAAAGTTAACATTAAAATCTATGACACCCTTAATAAATATTCAAAAACTGTTAAGTTTTTATGTGTAGAAAATTATTATTATGTATGTGTCTACTGGGAAATTATTTTATTTATTTTACCGAAACAAATTATTTGGTATAAAAATCTGCAAAAATACTACCCCTAATTCACAATCTCTACTATCTCACCTTGAGAGCCCATCTAAAGTCCGTTTGGTAGGGAAAATATTTACAATATTACGCTCAAATCAGGAATATATAGTTGGGGTTTTATATATTTTTCTCCTGACAGCAGTGAAATTGGGCTAAGTTTAATAGTTTTTTCATTTAAAAAAATTTGTTTTTTAGTTTACTTATTTTTACTTTCTCTCTATCTTACAGGTAGAGAAAGTATTGTGATCGTCAAAAAAATCGAACTCGAGATTTTGATGAATTTTGACGTTTCATGACTTCCTGAATCCGAAAAAGTGGTTTTTGAATTTCCGTCTGTCTGTCTGTCTGTCNAAGTCTGTGCGGTGTGCCGTACCATTTATTTTAAATACGGTAAAATGGTGTCGCTGTTCACAATTCCAATTTTTTTTTTAAGAATGATACAAAAGACCCACCATGGTGCATTGCCTGGTTGGAGCTGTTTTACCTGCCTAAGATGTTATCCATGGGGTGATAAAGCCAATCAAGCCTGTGTCTGACACATTTGAATTATTTTAAGTTTTGATTTTTAACTAAGCTAGTAACTCAAGGTATTTTTGGATCATTTTTTGCAAATTTTGAATTTGAATTTGTTTGAGAACTATAATACAGCTTATTTGTGGTTTATTCCAAGCTTACTTATAGGACAAAATTAATAACTAGATCTCAGACCATTATTTAACATTCCAAAAAATAATATATGAAAGTTTTAATGAACGCATTCTAACAAAAAATGCTAACACTTAGCTATTATTTCTATTTTAAATTTCCTCTTAAGTTCATAATTTTATTTAACTGATTCGAACTTGAGATTCGGTATTTGTAGGTAAAACTAATACTTGGATTCATGAAGTAGGAGATTCATCCCAACTATACTTTATTCGTCCGTGTTTTCAGGTGGACTTTGAGAAGATGCACATGACGAAGCCGTTCTACGGTGAGCTGCGCCGTAGTCACCAGCCTGGGGTGTGGTTACAGTACCGCCGCTCCGAGCATCTTAGCTACCTGCAGTGCAGACTCTACCGGCTACAAGTGGACAACCAACTGTCCGACGCCGTTTTCCCCACGGTGCTGTGTCCTGCGTCGGTAGCGCCGTATCTTGTGCGGCGGACCGGACCCAAACCTTGCGTGGAGCTTGTGGTCATGAGGCGCAACAGACCCTCACATCAACCCGTCTACAAGTGAGTGACTTGGGGTGGAGACTCACACTTTCCCCAAGAAACAGGAGTAGAAACGGGACGTGGTCACGTGACTTGCTCTAAACCAAATTGCTAGCCCCACTGGTCTCTCTTCCTGCACTAACAGAGCTAATCTCATCTTTGTCCACGCTTCACCATAAAAATGTGCGTGGAGGTACCAATCAAAATTCAAAACTAGCTGACACAATCAGTGCGCATGCACCTAAACCAACCGACCCAACCAGTGATCACGTGCCTAAGCGAAGTACACTTTTTCAATTTGAAGCGATTTTGAATCGAATATAATTATGAAATATTTTCAAAGCCGAATTTAGATTGGAATATTTTTTGTTTGTTGATTTATGCATGAAAAATATTATATTTTGATATCCTAATTATTTATTTAACTTTATGGTCTAACACCTTAGATCAGTTGGTAGCGGGACTTTTTACTGAGTTAAGTGAACCCCTGTCATGGCCGCAAAATGGTGAAATGTATGTTTACCTTTCCATAATGAGGATTTAACGACCGGATACTGGATGTTGTGTCTGTTCTAGATATAAGTTAGTTTATATGTTGTGGGCTAATATAATCAGTCGGTCCAGAAAATGCACGTTAAATACCTAAAATAAATTTTAAAAATATAGATTCATGCACTAAAATTACTTGGAAAATGTTTTACTGCACAATTACTTAGGATTCCATATGAATATTGTATTTTATTGTACAATACGTAACAACTCAGAATGACAATAATTGGCCATTAATAGCGAATATTTGTAGCTGTCGAGGACGGATTATTTTCTAGGTGAAGTCTTAGCTGACATTTGTTTCAAAACCAAGTCGAAATTTCGAGGCTTCATACACCCCTACTACACAACACAATAGTTATCAAACATCCATCGGGATGATAATCTAAAAGATCTGTCTATCCACTAGAAAATTAAAGATATGTTGTAAATCCATTGTTTTAAGTTTGTGTTACAAAGGAGTACCGGTCAACTGATGTGTGAACTTCTACTACTAAATCAGATTCTGATCTAAACTTTCAGTGAACATGTGAAGAGAGTGTAGTCGGGTTTTGGGTTGAGGTAAAGGTTGCTCGAGATTAATTTGGGTTAAGCTAGAGAGATTGTTTGAGATTAATTTGATTTGAAGTAGAGAGGTTTCTCGATATTAATTTGGGTTAAGGGGATATGTTTCTCAAGATCATTTTGGGTTGATGCAGAGAGGTTGCTCGAAATTAATTTGGGTAGAGGTAGAGGTTGCTCTAGAATAATTTGGCTCGAGGTTGAGGTTTAATCTCCTGGCGATTAGACACTTTTACAGTATAAACATATGTTAAAATATCATCTCCAACATCTATTAAAGGTCCATCTCATGGCCGATTAACCAGGGTACCAAAAAACCACATAAATGTACGTTTATATTTCATTCATTACTTAACAATTGAAGATAGAAGAAGAAAAGGGGGAAAGTCACATTTCACACATTTGACAGGATATCAACTTTTGTATCTCAAACATCATAAGAACCCGGGCAAGTAATTTATTTTAAACTGGTTTAACCATAATCTAAAATGTATTAGATAGGCCTCACGATTGTCTAAAAGATGGCAGCACTACCTCAATTTGGGTTAAAATTGGTTTCTCTCCCTCTTTTCCCACTGTACCCTTCAACTGTGAAATTGGAATCAGTGAAATTTTTAAAAATTTCAAAATAAGTTTTTTGAAAGGATAAACAGTTTCATTAGTCTCAAATATTTTTTTTTTTTTTTGCAAATACGACTAAAGAAAACCCTCCAGTGCAATACGACGCCTGGTACCAGATGTATTACCTGCTTAAGTTACGCTTTATCCATGTTTTTTTTAAGATAGCACCTAACTGTTGAAGATAATACAGCATGAATCATACATCACATCGTGGTGTGGTTGTCTATATTCTACTTTATTAACCATTAGAATTTAATCTAGTAAAATGATTTTGGTATATTTGAAAAAATATAATTAAATTATAAAACAAATATTTAAAAATTAAAGAAATACTACACTTTTTTGGATCCAGGGGATAATTAAAAGTCAATATACATAAAAATCTTGAGTTTTTTTTAAAAAGAACACAATAATTCCGATTGCTCCAAGGAGATGCGAGAAGAAGAAAATAATAGAAAAACCGCGCTTCTTTGAGTTTCCTGCTTTGAAGGTAATAGTGTATTAAATCTACCGGTTAATCGGTCGGTATATGGGATCCTAGTGAAATAAATAAATAACAATCTTTGTATATTTCTCCCCCGCAGGTTCGTCAAGATGCTAATGCAGGAGTTCTCTCTTCAGCTGGACAAAGGCTTCCTCTTGTCCGTCTACGACCTCTGCTCGCAATGGCAGACCAAGGATAAAGCGTCAGTAAGGATACGAAGTGATATCGCTGTGGTCCACATGCCGATATCTGCCATCGCTGCCAAAGTAAGATTTTTGTCAATTTGGGAAAAAAAAGACCCCCTGGACACGGAGGATCGAGCTTGAGACCTTTGGCTTAGCACGTGACAAATCCTAGATAGCCCAGTGGTAGATCTTTCGCACAGTAAGTCAAGGATATCGGGTTCGATTCCAGTGTCCACAGGCTCCTTCTTGCAGAAGACCGTGATTCCGCCACCAACAATGATTATAAAAGCAATGGGGTGTGGGGTCTCGGGACTCAAGTCGATTGCAAGAGGGAGCCCCAACAACCCGTTCCAGGTGACCTTGTCCTTTTCTTAGAAAACCCCGCTATAGCTAGACCTTGTACAAGTTGGTAACCATCTTGTGTGCAGACGGCCAGCGAAGGACCCAAGGTGGTCATCGAGTACCTGCACCTGTCACCTTTCAAGCTGCAGTTCAGTTTCTCGCCACGCGGCGCTGTCCGCACAAAGCATACCCTTCACTCTTTCGACTCGGACCTAATCGATTTCTTCCTCAACTCATTCGGAGCCTCCCTCACGGAGGTCAAGGGCGTCAAACTCAAGTGAGTTTTTGTTAACTTTGATAATGTTTTAAAACAAGCAAGGGTGTTTCTTAAACTGCACTGATGATTGACATCGCTAAATTACTGGGGCCTGGAATTCACTGAAGGCCTAAAATCTGCTCCAACCCACTTTGACAGACTAGAGGTTTAAGGCAAGGGTCAGTATCTGACCAATCTAGAGGAGATGTTCAGTCAATTACGTAATAAAACTAGTTTATCATTAAAAAGCCGATCTTTTAGTCTTCTAAACATGCAATTATATCAAACTAACTGGACGTCCGAATTATGTCAACGCAAAGTTTCAGCATAATCGGTTTAGTTTTATTTTTGTGTGTGTGAAAGAGTAACAGCTGAGAAAAACTACCAAATGAAGTATTTTGTAGAAGCCATTTTGAAACAAAATGGCAAACCTCAATTTTAACTTATTTTAACATATTAATAGTAAGTCTATTTACTACACATATTATTTACTGAGTCTTGGTGTTTTTGTTGTAAAATACTAACATTTGAAAAAAAGGCCCAAAATTATAATTTTGTACCCGTCTTCTTGTAACCAAATGGTGGACTAACATGTTAATTAGTCTGTATTTTAACTGGATGTCCTAAATATGTCAACGCAAAATTTCAGCACAATCGGTTTAATGTTTTTTGTGTGAAACCGTAACAGCTGAGAAAAATTCCCGAAAGAAGTATTTTTTAGACGCAATCTTGAAACAAAATGGCAGACATAAATTTTAATCTTTTTCATAATCAACCAAGGTCCAACATAATAATGTAACTGCGAATCAAACAAAATGTTTTACTAATTGGTTTTGTGCATTGTCCAAGGATGGCCTACTTGGAGCAGAAAGGATGTGTCGTCAGTCCTAAGCAACAGATGGACGACGTGTACCGTCACTACCTGAGTCAACTCCTGCAACAGTTCCACGTCCTTGTTTTAGGATTGGATGTCCTCGGCAATCCTTATGGTCTTATCACGGACTTCACAGAGGGACTTGGGGACTTCTTTTACGAACCGTTCCTTGTGAGAATACACTGTTGCTCGTTTATTTCCCAGTTGTAGTTGTATGATATCTTTATAAGATAAACATTGAATAGTGTTAATTTATAGCTTTTACACCCTGGGAAAGTTTGGGCCTTGAGCTTTGGACCTAAACAACGTTATGTAATATACAAATAATCCCCATTAATATATGTTACATTTCTATTAACACTTCGAACTTTGTAATTTTGTTGTAGCTTGTGGAGTGATGCATGCGATGAATGTTGATTGTAGCTAATAGATTGCTGTAGGTCAGTGAATGTTGAACGTGGTCAGTGGAGTGATACATGCTATGAATGTTTATTGTAGTTAGTGGAATGGTGCAAGTCAATGAATGATGAATGTGGTTAGTGGACTGCTGCAGGTCCATGAATGTGGTTAGTGGAGTGCTGCAAGTCAATGAATATGATTAGTGGAGTGTTGGAAGTCGATGAATGTGGTTAGTGGAGTGCTGCAGGTCCATGAATGTGGTTAGTGGACTCCTGCAGGTCAATGAATGTGGTTAGTGGAGTGATGCAAGTCAATGAATGTGGTTAGTGGAGTGCTGGAGGTCAATAAGTGTGGTTAGTGTAATTATTCTGCATGTCGGTGAATCTGTTGCTCACAGTCTCCAGTATTTCAGGGGGTGATGGAAGGATCTGAGGAGTTCGCTGAGGGTCTAAGCTATGGTGCGCAAAGTCTACTTGGTCACGTTGTAGGGGGAACTGCAGGCTCCGTCTCACTCATATCTTCCTCTCTGGCAGACATTGTCAGCAACCTCAGCTTCGACCAAGACTACAAAAAAGTAGGAATACCAAATAATATTAATTATTTATTTTTATCTTGATAGGTAGAATTATGTACAGCCCATATACCCTGAAAGGTAACAGTCTTACATTTATGGATTACATTGGTGTATCATAAGCCATAATGCAATCCGCCAAGGTTCTAGAATAGTCGACTAGAAATTCCTAAACGGTCAGAAACCAAGTGGGTCTATAGGTCTACTGGGTTGATATGTCCGGCAGTAAGAGAATTGCCGATGAGTGATGGCGTTGGCAAACCGGTGGGGTTCTGGGCCTTTGGGCCTCGGCCCATGGGGTTCTGGGCCTGGGGGCCAGGGCCTTTCCGGTCGTGCGGTTAGCCGTTTCAGAACTCCGGTGTTAGCCTGGACAGTTAGTAGTGCATGGGCTAGAACATGGGCGCCTCCACTCGTACGCACGAGTAATGGGGAATTACTTTCCCACGCGCAATGGGCGTAATCCCATTCCCACACACACGGGA